>JAQGAS010001238.1:0-22943 GCA_034686365.1 Pachymerium ferrugineum | reverse complement strand
AATATAAAGTTCTGCCTCTTCCTGTAGCGATTAGTTGTGCAAGCATTTGATTACTGCAACCTAAAGAATGTGTTCTAAAATTCAATAAGCTAATTTTTATTACACTGCATGTTTTTCTACGCATACCTGAAATTTTATTATCTTATTTATTAGCTGATAGGGGAAAACCCTATAAATTTTCAGATAAAAGTAATCAATTATTTGATAAAGCAAACGCTAACACTAGGATATTAATGAGATCACACAGCTAAATTTAAATTTAATGAATGCTAAATATTGAAGTAAACCATTAATTACTTGGCATTGTGATTCTGATTAAAAAAATACCGCGTTAGCAGTAACAGTGAAGTATTATTTATTGCAACGTGGAATTTTTTCGTCATCACTAAATTCTTTTCTTGTATAGTACAAATTCAATTTACAAAAATAAATTTTCCCACAATTTTTCCATGTATTGAAAATTATACTGTACTAAATAACAAACTTTAACAGAACCGATTACTTAATTTTTAGTGATAATTTACAATACAGAATTAAATTGTCAGGTTATTTAACATATTTATTTCTGTGTCTGTTCCAATCCATATAATATTTCTTCAACTTTCATTTTAAAAGCATGCCTATTTTTGTCACTCAAGTTTCTGAGCCTTTGAGCCAAACTCATTGCGTAATAATGTACTTCATCTTCAGAATGTGAAAACTGGTGAGAGTTAATTTTGGTGTTCAGATTTGACAGAGTGGATTCTATTGACAGCAGAACTTCATTCATCACGAGTACTTGATCTTCATCCTCAATTTTGTCCTCTTCAGAAATTTTATGCTGATCATCAACTTCAACATTTGGTTGTTGCATGTGCATGGCAGGAATTGGAGTAATAGTTATTGAGTCAGGAACCACAGGGGCTACTTGGTCGGAATTTGAGTTTGGTGATGAATCGGGTTCAATTTTAAATGTGGTGGGAGATGAAATTATGATAGTTGGTGACTCGGAACGAGACGCGGCAGGTGAATTGTGAGGATTATCGCTTTCGTTACTGATGGAAGCCCATGTTGATATTTGAAGAGATAATTGACTATTAGACCCGTCAGCTTCTGTAGATTTACTAGTGTCCCCACGTTCAGCACTTGAGATGTTTTTCACCCAATCTTCATCGTAATTCAGTTGGTATCGAGGTCTGAAAATCAAATATTATTTAAGTGAAATAATATTTTGAAAACTATAATCCTCAAGACGTACTTTCGAAGTTGTAAGGTATTTTCTAAAAAGTTTTCGATGACTGCATATAATCGCCATTTGGGTGGACTTATATAGGCTTTATTTTCATAGAGTTTCTTTTTCGTATAATACACTCGTCTTTCTCGTATGTATCTGTCTTTCAAACTTTTCCACTTCTTCTGAATTACATTAACTACGAATTAAAATTTAAAAATTCATGAGTATATTAGCGCTAACTTTTTATTTACAAAACTTCTCACCAGGTGTATTAAACCTATCAGCAATTGCCTGCCACCAGTTTTCTCTCATAACGTTGTCTTTATACGAAGCATCTCGAGGGTCGTATAGAAATGGATATTGCCGTATGAGATCAATCAATTCGTCTAAATTTACTTTGTACCTGCGTCTTCCACTCGCCATGTTTTCCACGCAATGTTTGAACTATGTGATTGGCCACGAACTTTCTGCGTCAAATGCAATTTGAACCGCCTGCAGCCACGCTGTTTTCCGCTCCCCTCAGTGCGGTAAGTTCAAATTTTATGTTTTTTAATAAATTCTAGTTCTCAATGTTTATTTAACCATTTATGGCGTTAGTTTAAAAAACCGTCGTAAAAAGTGCCGGTTCTAGTTATGAGATGTAATAATATAGTCACACAAATCCAATTTTAAGTAGTGCAGGCATAATTAATTAATTCCCATCAGATTAGAAGGGATTTTCACTTACTGTTAAAGGGTTGGCAGTGTCATCTTTTTTCCATCTTTTTAGAAAGTTAATTTAAGAAGTCAGGAAATAATTAAAACGGAAAAACACATTCTAAATTCAATTTAATGCATCGGTACTACACAAACAAAAATTAAAAGTGGTCTTTTGATAGTGGTGAACATGTGTGTACATTTTGACTATTAAGGTTCTCTAAGAGCAGACAAGACCGAGATCTACACAGCAAATGACAGCATTTGAGTTGAGCAAAAAGTGAATCGCAAGAATGTCACTTCCTAGCGATATTCTATTAAGTTTTAAAATTAAATTATTAAGTAACATATGTCCCCTGAGTTAAAATGCAAGTTAGTGATTTAAAACGTGATTTTCAGTTCTTTATACATTTATTAACAGTGCAGTTTTACTTGAATTATGCCATCGTTTTTAGTTTTTTTCCACACGTTACAACAGGCAATTAATTACAAATTATGCTAATTGTTATGCTAATTGTTTTATGCAATTTGGGTGGAAGACTGAGATGTGTGATCCCTTAAATTATTCTGTGAAACACTATTGGGAAAAAAATGTTGCCAATACAAACATCGCGATCTACCTCATAATTATTTTCATAAAACGTGTAATTTTCTTTTCTATTTTTTCTATTTTTTACAATGTTATATAAGCACAATCTCCATCAAAACCTACTAATTAAGTGTACAGACTGACAAACTTAAAAAAAAAGGTATTAGTACGCTATAATCTGTACACATTACACTTAAAACTGATACATAATTCGATTATTTTAAGTATAGTGTACACTCTGATAAATTTAATTAACTTCCATATTTACAATTTACAATAAATTTTTTACCATCTGACAAAAAAAAACAACAAAGATAATAAATTAAAAAAATTTGTCCAAAAAATAACTACTAAGTGCGAACAAAAACATTTTCACAGTCAAAACAACTTTGAACAAGAAATGCATACACATTTAATCTTTTTCTTTCTTTCTCAAAACTTTTTTTATAAAAATATCCCTCATGCTCCAGTTATAATAGGCATAGATTTTTATGATATTATATTCATTACATTCATTTCTTCTTATTTACAAATCTATTTCCAATTATAAGATAACATTAAACCACAACTAAATTACAAAATCAAAATTAAATAACATTTTTTTAAAAATCAAGCCATTGTCATGTGCTAGAACACACATGTTGACTCCTTTGCATTGCTGATATGCAAGTAGACTGATATGAAAAAAATATCAAATAAATGGCTACCAATATGAATATTCAACATCCAAATTCATTGTGCAATAATAGTTAAAATCAATAAAATTATAATATTGTTTATCTAACTCTGTACCTAAGTACTATTGTCTATTGCACTCAGTATCAAATAGTTGAATCATAATTAAGTGGGATTGTTTCTTCTGAAGCAGTTCGACTGCCTCTAGGTCCTGGAATTGGCAACTGGTATTTTAATGGGCTCTCCGGTGGAATTTCTGGCAAGAATTTGTCATCTGGGTTTTTCTCTTCAACTGTTTCATATTGTTCACTGGGAACGACGCGTTCACCATATATTTTATCTAAGGATCCTATAGAGGACATGATATCACCCATTGTCATAGTAATCTCCTTTTTTTGTTCTTTCTGGATGAGGAACCAGTCAATAAAGAATATTGATGCTGCTACAACTTTGATTCCAGCACATATGCCTATGTATTTAAATCTGAACTTTTCTATGTCGTACATTAAGCAGAACCCTCCGCCATTGCTGCAATGTGATTTCCACAACAAGCAAGTCGAGTCAATTACATTCCCAAACATAATTGGAGATGGAATGTATCCTATAAAGAAATAAATGTGTCTTAATCTTCTAACATGAGTTTATTATTTGGTTAGTTTCTTACCAAACAACCGGAAAATAACAAATTGCATACCAAGTGCAAATGATCTTTCATGTTCTGCAACTGACCTGAAATGAACATTTATTTAAAATTGAAATTAAATGTTATTTCTGTCACTTACCTAAGAACTATCATCAAAATAGGCATTTGAGTTACTGACACAGCCAAAGACATTAGAAATAAAAGAATCATAAATGGAATGATGGTATAACAGAAATGAGCACAAGGCCCATTGGTTGCTACAGGGACTATGGTCACTTCTTGAAAGTCATCGGAGGTTTGGTTGCTGCTAATGCACTTGCAATCCGAATAGTCCTATTAAAATAATAATTTTTTTAAAATTAAAATGGAGATTTAAAATTATTAATCTCATCCTGCCTGGTCAAATCGGCCTCTTGGAGTTCTTGTTGTACAACCTGCATGACAAGGAGAGAAGTACGTTACACCATTACTGCCGCATATTGGTGCAATATCATTTGGCGAGCATTCACAGCCCATGTTACAAATGGCTGTTAAATTCACTTGGAATTTTTCAGGATTTAGAGAGTTGCTAGAAGAATAAAAGTTGCATTAAACTTTAAGCAAAATTGCTTGATATTGCAACATTACTTAAAATAAGGCATTGTTGCTCCAGCCATTTTCACGTTATCACAGCCTAGGAAAAACAGGAGGCAGTACATCAACAGGCAAATCATATTGCAGATCAGAATAAATTGGACGGCACCTTAAATGTAACACAAAACTTTACTATTCATAGAATATTATGATTGACCTTCTACCTTTGGGCCGAAGTTGGAATTTTTTCAAAACAAATCCACCTATAAATATTCCAATGCACGCTCCAGGAATTGCAATGCCACCTATGATGAAAAAGCGAGTTATTTTTAAAAGCTATTAAGAAAACAATTTATATCTACCTGTGAATATGTTTGCTTGAGATTTACTTATGCTGAATTGTGTTTCCAAATATTTTGGCAAAAAGACAACAAAACCGCTTACAATCACTAACTCCATGCATGACCCAAGACAAGTGACAGTATAAACAGGATTACACAACAAATTTAACATTGATCGTGGAATATCTGCAATTATTTATATTCAATGAAGTAAATTTTAGCTGCAGAAAAATGAATTCATACCTCGAATACTGTTGCCATAAGTTTCACGTTCCCCTTCTGCGTACTCTCGTTTGGTATAAGCTGTGTTGAAAGTACAATTTGTCTCCGTAGTTTCAGCTGGTATAGTCACAGTTTTCTCATCTACTATCAACATTGTTTTACGAAGACATCGCAGTCGCTTAGGAAAAGCGAACACAGGAACGGATACAATAAGTAATAAGCATCCAATGATGAGGAACCCGCCCCACCATGCTCCAACCCAACGAGGGTCACTTGGAGTGATGTTCAGATCATCTGAATTATAAGTCAATGCGTCCACGTAGAACGACAATAGGTAACCTCCCAAAAGGAAACCACAAACAGGTCCAAATGCAACCATACTGTACAAACAGCCTATAAACAAATGAAAAGAAGTTTAAAACTATTAAGCTATGAATCTTATTGGTGTACTTTATATACCTATATACAGAGCTGCACTTTCTCTTTTTACATGATCATCAATATATGTAGTGCCTAAAGTGAATAGAGGTGATCCACCACAACCAATAAGAAGTTGCGCCAACATAAAAATAAATACAGCCATTGTGTTTGATGATTCACCCTCAGTACACCAGTGTCGATTTAAGCCGTTGGCATCAGAGCCTAAAAATCTAAATAAAAAGAAGAAAGTCATAAATTGCAAACTTGCGGAGAAGCATAAAAAGAATGGACATAAATATGAGAAAGTTCTAAGGGCATACACACCCAGAATGGTCTTGAATAGTTGCCGCTTTGCAGATATTTTCTTGGGTTAGATTACGTGAAATTTGGCCTTCTACGGTATATCTCTCGGTTGTAAACTGAGGTAACACAAAGATGATTGATCCAATGCCCATTACAATTACTCCTACACATTAAGTGAGAGATAATGAGATGAGTTTTAATGCAAAGTCATCAAATGGTTATAGATTATCATGAAAGAATTAAATTGGATTGACATTTACCTATTCCTAGCCATATAGGAATGTGTCGACGACTTCCAAGATAACTAACAAATATAACGGTGATGAGATTTCCAATTTCGTATGTACTTGCTATAACCCCTGATAGGCCACTGGTGATATCAAAGCGTTTTTCGATTGTTGTGATGACACTGTTGAGGTAGCCTGAGGATAATGTCTGTTGCAGAGTGACTAAGATGCAACAGAGAAATACAAACACCTGCCACAAACAAAAGTATTACTTAGTTTCAAGAGTAGACATAATGGTTACAAAAATTACTTTGATATTGGCAAAACGTTGAAGGCAACGTGGACGTAATTTGCAAATCCCACAGTCAGGGTGTTCAGATTTTTCGTCCTCTGCTGATGTGCGAACAGTGAAAATGACCCTTGGTTCAGGCTTCTCATTTTGTATGAATTCGCAGGTACTTGTACACGTTGATTCAGTAATTTCACTGTCCTCTGATGGCGGTGCCTATTGATAAAAATATTACGTTAACTTTGAATTTTAAATTCTAAAAATTAGAAACGTGCAATGCAAGATTAGATGTGTACTGTCATTACATATAATCTTTCGTTACCTGGGAGTACAATCCACTGATGGTATAGACAGAAAGTTCTGGTTTATTTTCACGAATTTCTTTCCGTTCAAATCCATTGGTGCCAACGTTGGCCATGATTTGATGTCGGAACAAACCCACTGACTCATTTCAAGAGTAGCCTGTCAAGCAATAAAAACACATTGAAACGTACCGTTTTATGGATGCAAAACATTCTTCTCAATCTTATACGATTTCAAAGATGCTAAGTAATGGATTGTTTTTAAATTGACGATCTTATACCTATAGTAATTAATCGTCATTTACTGCCCGAGGGGAACTATAATTCACTTTTTTTAAAGCAATGTCTATTAAATGGAGATTATTTACTATGTAATATGCTATAAAAAGGAAAATAAGCGGTTTAAAAATTTCCTTCCTTTCTACCATAATTTATATGAATGTAATAACCCTGCAGATTTATATATGTAAAAATTCCCTCATTTATAACTATTTTTGTTATAAGTGCGAAGAGAGAGAAAGAGAGAGAACAGAAACAAGTCCAATTTTTCATTTTTCCAGTTGCAATGCTGCAGACGTTAAGTCTTATTGCAAATAAACATTTTTTGCTACTACATTTTTGCAATTACTCTGCCATTTGGGAGTGTTAAAAATGAAAAATTAAATACGATGGCGCTTTAAAGAGACGCTATAAAAGGAATCAACAGTGGGGCCTTGCATCTCTGACGGATCAATAGTACGAAAATAAGGCACCAAGCTCAAGGTCGTTTTGTTGCACCAGGATCTGAAAACATTTACTCAAAATGATTTAGGCAGAAGAAAAGACTTGGGCGGTTTACATAATAGAGAAGTGATATCATCATATAGCACGACTCTATAAATCATCGATGGTACGAGAAAAGAAATTGCCTTGGACAGGTTATGTAAACTACATGTGTGGGGATTAAAAGAAACAGATGCCCAATGTAAAAATATAAATTTAGGGGATGTAACATA
Source organism: Pachymerium ferrugineum (assembly GCA_034686365.1). Classification (NCBI taxonomy): domain Eukaryota; kingdom Metazoa; phylum Arthropoda; class Chilopoda; order Geophilomorpha; family Geophilidae; genus Pachymerium; species Pachymerium ferrugineum. The sequence goes on along the minus strand of JAQGAS010001238.1, from coordinate 15,455 downwards.
TGGACTGAGATTACCATTTAAGCAAACTGTGACTCCCATTCCTGATTTAGACCATGCCCTGAATTGAAATCAATAAGTTCGTCACCTAAGATTTGACGCTAAAATATTTGACGCCAAATATACTTTTCCTCTTAACATGCTCGATATTGATGCACATGATATTACTTCGACAGATTTTATATCGCAGACTCTTCTTTAATCTGTTTTGTTACTGCCAAAAAGGAAGGTAAAAATAGTTTATATTATACAAGTCCAAGGTCAGGATGGATCCTTAATAACCTACAATTTTGTTGTCATCATCATTTGCTGATCAATATCTCCCAACTGTAACAACTAATTCCACCAACGTAATTTTAACTTTTCGTTTTAAAAATAAAATCGTTCAATATCATTGATTGGCAATATCGATTATTGGTTTCTATTACTACCCAATTCCTTAGTGACCGAATAGTTTTCCTCTACCTCCAATACTTTTGAAGGGAATAATAAAAGTTGGTTGTTCATTGATTTTAACCCGGCTCCACTTGGCAAACACGCGAAGTATTTTTTTTTCTCTTCAGAAAAATCGTTTACTTTGTTGTTAGTTGATGATAGTAAATGAATGGGTCATACTCCATTCCCACACCTGCAGGGTTCTGGTCATAAGTAAACGTTTTTTGACATATACGCCATTCAAAAGAAATCAATAATGGGTTAATGTTGTGTATGAAAAATTTCAGGGTAATGTACAATAAACATGGTTCGTGACGAAGAATTTAATTAAAAAATTTATTAACATGCAAATTAATTCGAAAGTAAATTGAAGTACGGACTTATCTCTGCCATGTTGTACCTAAGTTTCAAGTGACATTCCTCTGTTATTTTTTTCCCCAATTGCCAACCATTTGTCGAAATATTTCTGGATTTTAACAAGGAAGGAGTGACTCGAAGGAAATTGAGTTGATAAGCAAATTCACATTACTGCGGTATAAAAAAATCGTTCTCCTTTATTGAACAACGGAGAAAATAAAATGAATAAATAAATAGAAAGGAGGAAGTTGAACCCAGATTAGGTATATCATAAATAATTGATATTTTAGGAAGGATCTTTATGGGTTTTTTTTTTTTAGATTTTTAAACATCTTTAGAAAAGGTGAATGGGTACAAATCGTATTTTAATGCGATAAAAATTGTATCGTAGATTACATATTAATTGTGTAATTTACTTCCTAGTAAATTATTAAAAGGAAAATTCTTTCTAGGTTATTAAAGTTTCTGACACGTGCCAAGGTGTTTAGTTTTTTCCCCCATTCCATTTTGTAATTCTTGATCAACTTCAGATCACGTTTTTTACTCACATTTTCCGCTTAAACAACTCAAGGTTGAAAGATCAGAACAAGTTTTCGTAATTGATTTATTTTCTGACATTGACCGGTACAATCAATAGAAACTACCTATCAAATATGTTGCCAAACTGAAAAATGTCCAAGTTTTTTTTTTTCTCTAATATCTTTTCTTGGAGCAAAAACGACATGTTAGAAAATTAGAGACAGAGAAAGAGAAAGGTTTAAAATGCAACCATGCAGAAATGCATTCACAAAGGAAATTTCACGTGACGTGAAAAAAACATTTCCTTATGGCACTTTGAGAAAGTGAAAAGATTTCTAGATAAAAAGAAATTTTATTCAAAACTTTTTAACACTTCACACTGTGTTTGAAGCGTTTCATATTTTGAGACATGAATAAAGCCCATTAGACCTGGTGCTGGAATTGTTTTTGATGTGTAGAGTGATTTCAAATTCAACTACCCAAAATAGAATAGAAAAATCAGTACTGACAAGTGACGTTGACTTTAAGAAACCACTCAAATCCTTTAAAATTTTCCGTGCTGACGATATTTTTTTTGTTTCACGTGCCAAAAAAAAAGTAGAATCGTCAACAAACTAAAACATTCATATGCGCTTGCCAACCAAGCAAAACGTAACGATTCACACTCATCTTCAATAAATTAACTAGCTAAGGTAACTCTAACAAATTGAACTATATTGGCATGATACCAGAATATTTTATGACTTGGAAGTTCCTTCAACAATAACAAACTAAGAAAATTATTGTACATTCGGTTGGAACGATGAAAAAGGATGAGACATGAACAAAATAGAAAGTCAAATCGCACGTCATTCACAGGGCCAATTATTTTTTTTGAAATCCTCAAATTGAAAACCCATCGGATAACCTTGGTCACCCAAGTACTTTCACGAAAACGACTTGAAAGAAGAAAAAACATTCTCCGGAAATAATAAAAATAACCTTCAACATAGTTGCGTGTCACTCAATATCTCACTCCCCCACATCGTATGAGACTACTTTGCTTGTTAAAGCGAATTTGACAGGGAAATTAGATCCTGTTGAATATGATTAAAAATCAATCAACTATCGTGAAGAAAATAATGTAAAAGAATTGAATAAACATTTCTCATTTTGCTTCCTTTCTTTTTCTTGAGATTTTTTTCTCTCTCGCTTTGATTTGGCTTCCCTTGGTAGAATTTACTGCTTCTTTGAAACCCAGCAACTAAACTCTTGCCACGTGCCTACAGTAAATTAAACTAAAAAATAAATAGAGCAGAAGAGATGTAACCCACACATCTCACACAAATACATCATCCTATTAGCCTAATTTCCTTGCTAGAAAATACATGACATTTTACCATCTGCGAGAAAAACGAGGAAATCGATTAATATACTTCATCACACACCTGTGTTTTTTATCACTTTTTGAATTACCATCCCCACTTGGAAACGGATGTGGTTCCCACATCCCCACCTTTTCCCTAGTGTGTTGTAACACGAATGCTTTGTCACTCATAAACCCCTTTAGGTAAAAAGCGTAGATAACGCAAGACACATTTAGCACTTTAGTCGACCCTGTGATCGACCTTATTTGCTACTCGTTGTTATAAGTTAATTAATTTAGGATGTCAATACTGAAGAAATTCACTGGCTACGTTTACGTTCTTATATATCAGGTTTTAACTTGAGTTTAATTTTGTTAAATTGTAGATAAGTAGAGAGGTCAGTGACTTTACATTAACCGAGAAAAAAATGTATAAAAAAAAAGTTGTAGCGTTTTACTTTCATTCAAGCTGGTATTTTTCGTTCCCAATGTGCCAGAAGGTGAAGACTAGAGAATAGGAACTCTCTTTATCTTTAGTAATATTTACGCGTGTAGGTTTTTAGAATTTATTTTCGAACCCTTTCTTCCGTGTCTGCTTTCCCGCAATGCATGACACATAATTTTCCTTTTGACTTGTCCCATTGCCCACAACCATATCCGTAAAGAAATAGGCTAGTACTACCCACGCTTTTTTGTAATTATAAAACAGACCCAGATGTTTTTACTTTTTTTAAATTCAAATTTTTTTTCCTTATTTTATTGTCTCAATTTGGGAACGGAACTCATGTATGACCTTAACAGGAATTTAGGACATGACAGCTTCTTTAAAATATTGCGTACAATAAAATTGCGTTGATTTCTCAAAATATAATATTTTCAATGGCCAAAAGGTCTTGTCGTTTAATTTAGTCTTCGTAGCTTTTCCTCAATCCTTCTACGAGGATTTAACTTACAACCGCATCTCTTATTCTAGTGAACAACACCATTAGCCTAAATGAGTAAATAAGGGCATTTACTCTGTCCATAAAATCTTCAGAAATGACCGCTTTTACGTTGATGTACATTTAGTTCTTTTTACGTTCGGTAGAAATCTGTCCTTGTGTTTTGCAAAATTCAAGAGGATTTAATGAGGTTTTCTAGTACCCACAAAACCATTTAAAAAGATGTTGTTTTGGTATTTGTTTCTAATAGTGAAGGTGATGAGATCTATTCTTATCGTATGAATAAAAATGTACATGACCCTTAAAAACAAAAGACTCGTTCAAAAAGAAAGACAAATGAATTATGGTGTCATTTCAAGATGCCGGGAGATTTCGAGGTCAACTCGATAAAGTATTTTCAAGATACGAAAAAATCTGGGGAGAAATTATTCATTTGATCGACCATCCGTAAGATTTTTTTTTTATTTCCTGACTCTTTTTACAATAATTTTCGTAGACAGGTGAAATTTTCCAATGAATTTTTCTCACAAAGTTCAATATTTATAAACAAAACACTTTTTAGAGGTCATGTTTATTATGTTAATTACTTAACTTTAGGCTTAAATTTTTTACTGCTTTCCTACTAACCTACTGCACCAAATTGATAGTTTTGGTTTTCTTGTTGGTCGGTTTTAAAAGTTTATTTTAATACCTTACATGGAGCCAAACTGCTTGATTCCGACCATTTGGGGGAGCTTAAAAATTAATGTCGTGCATTATTGAAACTACACATTTCTTTACTATAAATGATTTCTTTTCAATAAGAAATTTTTTATATTAAAAAAACCACTTGGCTAGCTGCCCATTATGATGTAAATTGACTTTCAATGTCGCGGATGTTTTAGCTTTTATGGATTTGTACTACGACATTAAGTAAATATAATAAAAAATTGAAGGTAAATATCCTAAAAATTACTGATAAAACTGAACTGTAAAAGTAAAGCGCAATACAAGGTTATTACAGCGTCATAAAAACGCTACTATTGTTTCTTAATAATAAAAAGTGACTTGTATTAATTAAGGTCAATCAAGTGAAAGAGTTAGAAGTTGTAATCAAGAGTTGAGATTTTTAGGCTTGAGTTACTTCAATTAATTAATACCATGAGTATAAAGTTAGCGGGTTTTAGGGGGTGTTTGGTGACTTGGCCGTATGTGTCGGGAAGTATTACACTACTAATTAGAATAATAATAGGTAATGAGAGGAAAATTATCTTCTAAGTAATGATTCAATTTCGGTTATAACTCAACGAGATTTAGATTAAACGAAGAGACTATATCGTCAAATGGCAGAGTGTTAAAGTCAGTACAAGGCCAACAAGTAAATTGGCAGTAAATATTTGGATGTAGTAACAAGAGAAAGTTTAATAATAAAATAAAAAAAAGCAACTGAATTTGTTATACAGATTTAAACGATTAACTTTTGCTTAACCTCGGGGAAATTTCATTTTGTAGCGTTATTGTGATTGGTGTTAACCGACAATCTTATTGCTATTTAGAACATTAAATCTTCGTCCTCGCTCTGATTTCATAGAAGAAAAGCAGGATGCAGAACATAGACCCTAATTCCAAATTTCATATTTCACACCTGCATGAATATTTACAAAGCAAGGTGGAGGTAATAAAATGATAAAATGAACTTGTTTCATTCAAAATTCTATGCTTCAAACTTGAAAATTATTACGTCATTAATCATGTGACGTTCTGTGTTTTAAATTGATGCCGCATGTGCAAAGGGGTGAAATTTAGTGTAATTATTTTTCTAAGGTGGTGTTGTAGTGTGGGTAGAGAAACATCTGCTGAAATCACATTACCGTTTGTTTATATATTGCATTACTTTCAAATTAAAGCTAGATTTTTTGGATTTTTTTTTTTTACTTAGAATGAACTGGTGTGACCTTGGTCATCACAGTCAAAAACCTTTTTTTTAAGGGTTGAGAGAGATTTTCTAGAGAATTGAATTCACTTCAATTTGAGAAGGAAGTACGCCTTTTTGCACAGCAAAGCTTTTTGCATGAGAGAGAACATTAAACTGTAACTTGAATCGAGCAATTTATTTTTTTTACCCAAAAAATAAAAAGTAAATTAATTTTTAAACGAGTTCGCAAAGGTAAAATGAAACGATAGCTTTAGCAGTCAATCAATTAGAATTACGACAGCCAGAAGACTGCGTGGACTTAAAATTAACCCTTTTTCGCTATTTAAATTTTTTAATTTTGTAATTCACGCATAAAACACATTATAAAATATTTAACATCTAATTAGCTGTAATCGCAATTCAAATGAAGTTGTTTCACTCCAATTTTATCCCCTTCTGGAAAATTTTCTGCAGTTAAATTTTTTTTTTTTAAAACGATATTAACATCGCTCATCACATATTAATGTTGATAATCATACAAAAAGCATAGTCTTTAAATGCAGGCTAAGAATTAAAAAAAAATTATTTTGAGGGTTTGGCATCTGGTATGTACGCGATTTGGTTTCAGAAATGAAAAATCAGAATTCTTTACCTTTCATTTTCTGCAATTCTTGCAAAATACATGTGGTACGTTGAAGAGTTGGAACCACCACAGTTGCTCGTCATTCAAACGGAAGTGTCTGTGTTGAGCAGAACAGCTGTCTTGTTCATACGCATATCTGCAGGAAATACGTCACGAACCCGAAATGTTCTCTTTTGTTGACGATAGATGGCGAGAGTTACTTATCCAACATTTCCCACATTGCCTCTGCCTTGACGTATGTCTTCTCCCTCGCTCCTCTATTTTCATAAACCTTTAATCCTCACTAAATTAATTACTTGATGCTTCCGTCTTTTTTAATGATGTATTAAAAAAGAAAAATATTCCGATGAGATTAGATGAAGCTGTGTATGTTATCACAAAAAATTTGATGAAATGATAATAATTTTTTTTAATGGTAGCTTTAATCAAATTAAAACGGAATCATGCGATATATGATTAAATCTAACTCTGGGGCAAGTTATATAATTGTAGAAAAATATAAAATTTAAATTACAACTATTCCCCGAGGATGTTGTTCATCCACGGGAAATTGTTTGGACATTTTCCGCATGTTCGGATAAACCTGTCTTGCCTTAGAAATTTAAAAGTGCAAGTGGTTGGTTTGTGACATTCCGTACCCGAATGCGCTCGTAACTGACGGCAGTTCCAGGCAGCCAATGATGCGATTTCATTAACAGGAGTAGGATGCCGGATCCATTCGATCGCTTGCCATGTTGTGACAAAGTAAACATCGTCCAATCGCAATACCGTGTCGACAAAATCGATGAAACCGGTCAAATGGTGAGGGATTGAAAACCATGCAAAATGAAAATATAAACCAAGAGGAGCTCTATTTCCATTATAATTTTTGTCAAAATTTTTCATAAACGTTTTTTTAACGCCTTCTGCTGTTGGTGGATAATAGCAAGAATCGGCCATGCTACATCCACGACCATTCGATCCTACAAACATGGCCAAAGGAACCTCCCAAAATCCGGGATATGATAACTCGGGACAAGGTTCCAAGTGACAACGATTGCCGATATGATAATCTAACGTGTAAGGCCACACAGAGGGATCGCCAGTGGTCAATGTAGCGTCGTAGGAGAAGTTGGACGCTTGAAGCATCGCGAATTGATTTTCACCTCCTGGTTGCAAAAAAGGTGCTCTCATTCCTCGAATTTCTTCCAAAGGTATTTGGCCGAACTCGCTGATAATGCGGCGTTGGCCTTCGATTTCGCGCCACCATCGACCAGTTGTGAAATTGGCCCCACTGGAATGGCTGAGGAAATCAAAATTTTGTATTGAACTTATTTTCGCGGGGTAAAAATTTCCTTTACCTAATGGAATGTGAGGCAATTTCATGGCCTTTAGAATACAAATTTTGCACTTTGCTGTAATCCGTCCACTCGTGGGATACGTAAAAAGTGCCACTTATTGGACAACCATTTGGGTTTGTTCGTTTACCGTTGAAGAGGTTTGTGTAGAAGGACCAGTTTATGTCATTAACAGAATCGTCAAATGTTAGTAGAATCATCTGTGGTACTTTTTCCGATGGAAGAGCACCTGAGTACGGTGTAAAAACAAATTTAAGTCGCTCGTTAAATGTCTTAATTTCACGAGAATTGTGTAAATACCTGGAATATTTCTGCTGTAGCAGGAGCAATTGGGTAATTTACATAATTTCCTCTTGCACGGCTTCGCTTGGTAGTGCGTTGTCGATTTTTTCAGAGGAGGAATTTCTATCCTAAAAAAGAAAAAAAAATCGAAATTAATTAAAAAAGTGGGAGGGATGTCGGTATAGGGTTATAAAATTTCAAGATCATTTTACGTGTTCAGCCTTGACCCAAGCTATCCCCATAAGGAATTTTATAGGTTGACTTTTTCTTCCTTTAATTACTTAAACCTAGCGAATGCATTTTGCATTAATTTTTTTTTTTTTAATAGGATTAAAATAAATATTTCTACTCCTTAATTCTGGTCAAGGAGAGATTCAAACTAGATTGAATTTAAATTTCAAATGTAATCTGTGTAAATGCTCTTTTCTAGACGAAAATATTGCTTCACTAGGATTGTCAGTATTTTACGCAGAATTTTGAAAAGGGTCTGTCACTTGTTATAAATAACTAAATGTTAAAGTTTATCGCTCATAAATTATTAATTACCACACTTTGGTCAATGGAGTTTTCAAAACAACACATGCAAGATAATGATAAGAAAATATTCCTTTTAAATTAATTTACATACCTAACGCCTACATCTACATTGCCTTCATCTTTTGTAACCTGTACTCTCTGATTTCTTCTTCTTTTCTCCCTTGGCATTGACAAAACATTTGACAATGAAAGGAATAGGAATAAAAACGGTTTGTAATCCATGATGCTATATTACTCGACTGAAGAAAATATTCTTCAGCATCAGTTAAAGAAATGAGGTCGACCTTTGGCTCTCGCTTATAGGAGACAGGTGAGAAAGATTTTCCCGTTATTTAGCTCGAGGCAATTATTTCATAGGCTATGAATATTAATATAAATCTTTATCGTTATTAAATTACAGAACAATTAGTTAAAGTGAGAATTTAATTGATGCAAAGACTAATTAGCTTTTAAACTATTAAAAGCAAAGTTTAATCAATTTTTGACCTAATGAAATTTCCTTAATGAGAAATTCATTGATTAAATTTTTTTTCAAAGAAGCAACTTTTATTTGTATTTTAAAAAAAGTACACTATTTTTTGTGTTCTCATCACATACATTGCACTCGACCTATATTATACTCGCTACATACATCATTTCAGCTGGGAATTGTATAAGATAACTTTCCGGTTATTACATTAGTCGGTTTGCGCAATTCATTTGTTTTGATTAAAACTTTTGCTTATATTAAATTTAAGCCTGACAAAAATTATTGGTATGAGCGTAAGGGGAATGTTTATACATAACAAAGGTGCTGCGCAAATTCAGTATTGTATTATTTTTTTAAAAATTTAATTCGTGACTCTTTTGGTGGGCATTGTTGGCAAGTGCGTGCGTATCTTTCTTTTCCATTCTCCAATTTATAAGAACAGGTTTTTGACTTAACACACGGTGCCACTTTTTGTGTTTCATTCGAACATTGCCACGGAGCGAATTGCTTAATTTTTGATAAAGGAGTTGGGTGTCTCATCCACTCTATCATTTGGGAAACCGTGACCAAATAAACATCCTCCAACTGAAGAACTGTGTCAATAAAAGTCGTAAATGCTTCGAGATTTTGACTTTTGGTGAACCAAGCGTAGTGATAATACATCGGAAATGGGGCTCGGTTAGAGTGGTAATGATGCTCAAAATTCGACATCAACATTTGATAAATATCGTCCGTTTTAGACGGGGTCGTGCAAGCATCTGCCATACTGCACCGTCCTCCTGTTAAATCTGACCACATAACTAACGGCACTTCCCATAAACTAGGGAAACGAGCCTTGGGACAAGGTGGGATGTTGCATTCATGCGGGATGCCGTAGTCTAAAGTATACGGCCAAATTGGGGGGTCCGTGCGACGAACTGGTAATGAAGAGTCGTAAGTGAAATTTCTCATTTGTAACATAATAAATTGGTTATCTCCACCCGGTTGGAGAAAAGGTGCACGCATTCCTTGTATGTCACCACCTTGAACTCCGCCTAGACTCATAAGGACTTCTTTCTGGCCAAGGATTTCGTCCTCCCATTTTTGGTAGGTGAATCTAGCGCCGTCTGCGTGACTACAAAGAAATATTTGTAATTAAGTGATGGAAGAGGAGTTGGATATGAAGGTGAGGGAGTTTTTGGTTGCGTGATATACCTGAGAGAATGCGATGCCATCTCGTGTCCTTGGGAATAAAGGTTCTGAACTTTGCTGTAATCCGTCCATTCGTGAGATACGAAAAAAGTTGCTGACACTGGGCATCCGTTTGGATTTTTTCTCGTTCCCAAGAATGTATGGTAAAAAGGGTAGTTGACTGCGTTAACTGAGTCGTCAAACGTCAGCAGGATAATTTGTGGAATTTCTGAAACCTTGAGATTGCCTTTTTGAAGACAGAAGAAAAAATTAATAGGATTATTCTTTCATAAAGTTTTTCCCCTAAGAAATTAGACATTAAATTGTGCGTGTCTGACGTGTATTAAAACATAATTCATTAACTTTTCTTAAAATTTTCACTATGGAGAGAAATAGTTTTTTTACTCAATTTTTTTTGGTGTAATAATTTATGCGTACGCTCTGATTGCGTTTGGTAGTCAACCATCTATTTAGCACTTGGGTTGACATATGCTCGTAAAATCAATGAACCAATTCTGGTCATTTTGTTGACCTCACCTGGTACTACTACATTCGTCCCGCAAAAACAATTTGGCAATTGACATTTACTCCAATCACAGCGATAGACTTCAATATTTGAAATGGGCACTTTAGGAGGCCGTCTGAAATGAGCAAAAAATCAATATCAGGACATGAAAAAAAGATAGAAATTCAATCTTAAATAAAAAATAATTTAATTTCGTGCGCTCCCCTTTTTTTTCTCTCTAAAAAAATGTAGTGATGCAAAAACAAAAGCATTTTTAATTAACTTGTTCCTGTTTGGTCACGGTTGACTATTTATAGAGCAAAAAGAATCTTCTGTAAGGAAACCAGGCAAGTTCATGTGTGATCGAACAGTGTAAATCCCTGAGAATTCCCACACTCAAAATAAAAATTTAGGATAAACAAGAACATATCTTTCTTGTTGCCCGATTTTTTACTTCACCTCTGAACGAAAAACAAAAAATAGCAATTAAGGTTTATGACCTACTGACAGTAATTAGCACAAAGTGAATTACTGAGATACAGATAAAAATTATTACCGTGTTTCTATGACGTCATACAGCTTTTCACTTTTAGGTTTGGTCAATACTAATTGCGCTGGTTTTAATCGCCCCTTCGAATCAACTATTGCGTAATAACCGTCATTCTAAATAAAGAACAGCTGTTGAAGTTAACTAATTTCCACAAAGGATTAATTTACATACCGGCAAATTATTCCCAATAGAGTGCGATGCTTGAGGTACAACTTGAACGTAATTCTCATGAGGTCTTGTGGCAACGGGTGAAATTAAATACTGATTACTTCCTGTTTGTCCACTACTCGAATTCCCTAGAATGATTGGAATCTGAGCCCCCCTTGGATTTGTGTAAACATGTCTTGGAGCATACACAGGTTGCACATTATTTACAAATGGTTCTGTCAAACCCACAGCTGGAATTATTTGTTGGTAAATGATGGTTGGTTTCGGAGTACCTCTTCTAGAGTTATCTAACTGGCTCAACCACTTTAATTTTCCTGGATGGTTTACAAATTGCGATCCAGTTAATACAAGATTCGGAGCATTATTGGTCGATGAATAGTTTGCAGCTGGGGGTGGTGCTGCTACCGTCTGCGGTGCTGGTTCGTATAAAATTATATTGGGCTTTCTGGGATTGTGTACTTTTCCACTGACGTAATATTGAGTACCGTCTGCTGCTTGGATAATTTTTAAATGAGGTCTTCTGTGTCTTTGGTGATGGTGACGATGGGGGCGCGATTTGTGTTTAGTCACTTTGACGTGTGGTCTCGTTACTGTTTCACCCGCGTATTCTTTATGCACGGGTCTACTTTTAATAGTTTTAATTCTTTCAACAACAACAGTTACGGGTCTTCTTGGATCGACTGTTTCTATACTATCGTATTCTTCTATCGTTGGTCTTTTTCTGTAATAAATTTTTTTCGGTTTCTTTTTAGGTGGAGGTGGAGGTGGAGGTGGTTCCGGTTCATCGTCCTCATCCGAATAATCATCATCTTCGTCGTCGTACTCTGGCTTGTTTCGACTGTTAGATCGTGGTGCGTCATCTTCATCGTAATCTTCATCATCTTCGTCACTTTCCTCACTCTCGACCGAATTTTCAACACGACGTGGAGGTAAAGTAGGTCTGATAGTTGCCCTAGTTGGTGCAAGTGTTGCCCTAATTGGGGAATGTGTAAGTCTTAAAGTGGATTGGGGTGTTGTTGAACCAGTTTCAGATGAGAGTGTGTTAATGGCAACGAACGATGTTGTCACGTTCTTTTTCAACCCGTCGTTCACCACACTGGCTGCTATATTAAAATCAGCCGGATGTGTAGGAGCAGCCGGCAAAGTTGATGATGGTAAATGACCCATGAGATAAGCAATTGGGTGTTCCAAGTAATGCTGTTTCTTGTGTGAAGCGTCTGCGTGGGCTGAAGAAGTAGTTAAAGGAATTACTGGAGTGAAATTAGGTTTCGTTACTGGAGTTGCGGTTGTTAATTGAATGGTGTTGCTATTGGTTTGTAGTGGTTGTGTAGTTAATGGTGTTGTTGATTGTATAGTTTGTGGTTCTAACGCTTGTTGTTGTTGTTGTTGTGTTTGAGGTTCTATTGGTTGTTGAGCAGTAAGAGGTTCTACAGTTTGTTGTGGTTGGGTTTGGGTTTGTGGTTTGTAAGGTGTTGTTGGCATCTTCGGTGGAGGTGGAACAAAGTTTGGGTGGTATCGTGGCATGTCGTCGTAATCTTCTTCGGATGATGATGATGTAGATTCGTCTGATTCTGACGAATAATCCTCGTCGCTTTTAACTGGTTGCAAGATGTAACGGTTTCTTCTCGCTTCTTGTTGTTGCAGGGCTTGTCTTGGGATGTAATACAAGACTTGAGATTTTTTTCGTTTAGGTAGTACGTATAAAGGTTGGACATTTGGCGCAAGGCTAATTTCTTTTTTTTTATTCGACGGTGAATATATATGGTCGTCCATGAATCCGTGAAATGTTTCGTTTTCCGGATTGAAATCGGGAATTGAATAATTAGAACTCCAAGTTCTGAATCTTACGGTTCTGGTCATGTGAACGGGCTTTGGGGTGTCTTGTTCTACTGTTGTATTTGATAATTCACTAGAATCCATTATCATAACTTCTTTTGGATATTTCACCGTCTGTTTGGTTGTTACTTTAGGTTTTGTTGTTGATGTTGTTGTATTAGTTGTACCTCGGTTTGGCTGATTCCGTAATATCAATGTTGTTAAAGTGATTGGAGCAGGTTTTGAAGTCACATGCCATTGTATATTTCCTACTTTTTTTTCCTGTTTCCGTCTTTTCAGTTCTACTGTTTCAGCTGAAATTTCTTCGCCGCCGCTCAATGGATCGTGGGGCATCACTTGAACCATTTCTTCTGATTCCTCTGCACGAATCTCTTGTCGAATGAAACTTGGTTGAGTTGTTGGTTGACTTTTCCCCGCAAACCACAGATGGGGTTTGGATTTCACTGTAGTCACATTGCACTTCACGAAAAATTCACTTTGCAATATTAGAAAGCTCAAAGTCAATAAATGATGTGAATGCATGTCTCTCGCACCACTGTCAACTTGGTGTGAGACGTTGTGTAACAAGTTCCGTTCGGTTTTAAACGAGGCGAGAATCAGAAGGTGCAAAAAATAAATGAAAAACTCATCTCGTCTGTGCAGTCAAGCGCAGAAGTGATGTCAAAGCAGAGTAAAAAGTCACAGCAGAGGTCAAGTTATGAGAATAAAAACCAAATAGAGGTGATTTTATTTTTGGATCATTTATTTTGGCCTTTGGGCTGTAAGTTTAATGAAGTTTTAAATGAAATTGTTTTAATAAATTATTTTATTGTAGGAGGTTGAAGGGTTTTGATAATAAAATTGTACGTGCATGACTAGTGCAGTCGAAGGAGAAACGTCTTAAATCATTCTTGGTTAAACACCATAACGTACCTGTTACTCATTAGCCAATTAAGTGAGGCACTAGGATTTCTATTCAACTCTTTATCAATAAATTTTATTGTTTCTCAATAGCAAAACAAAGGTGTAATAACCTCTTTGAGAATAAAAATGACGTTTTTGTAAATGGAAATGGGGAAAAAATGTTATCTCTAAGATGGAATTTCATGTTGAACGGTTCCTAGTTTTACTCGTTTTACGTGCACTAATGATTTTTCATCTTTATATTTTTATTAACATATGTAGCAAAGTTAATTACTGGCAAAATCGTTTGTGTAAATTCACCCGTCATGTTGAGGATCTCTTCATCAATTCATAATTTAATGTGACTTTTAACCCATTCTATAAAGATAATGTGAACAAACACAAAACAATCATGAATTATTACTTTGTTTAAACTCAACTTTTGTCCTTTCAAGCACATCAGTTTGCTTGGGAAATACTAATCTATGTCATTGGTTATTTATTGAGATTCAGGGATGAGATTTTTTAAAAAGATTTTCGAGTTCACTTACCGATGTTTGGTTTATTTACAGTTGTCATTTATAATTTGAAAAAAAAAAGAAACATATTGCGACTTGCATTTTTAAATCTGATAATTGATTGGTTTTGATATCTTTTTTTCAGAAAATTAAAATGAAAATGTGATAGATGGGTACATTCTTTCAAGTGGAGACGTTCCGTTAGGAGACTTGTTGGTGCCACACAGTAAATGCTATGTACAAAAGTAAGTAACAAATCTTTTTTTTAAATTGTAATTTTCAAATGAATCTTATGTATAGTTAAACCAAACAGTAATTTGGAAATTAGTGTTGCTTAACTTACAAGGAGATTAATTGTTTCAAGTGCAATTTTTTTATTCTTATTTTGGTGAAAATCAGTTATTGTTCGTATACTCTTTTAATGGCAGATTTTGCACTCACAATTTATTAATTTCTGTTAAAGAATATGACACAATTTTAATCCCTTCTCTTTTGCTTGCAACTCGATCTAAATACCACGTTAATAACACCAAAAGACTTTGTATAAAGCTTAAACAAATTATAAACCCTAATAATACTAGTAGTATTTCCCATCTATCCCATCTAGTTATAGGATAAATGGCTATTTTACCATCCCTAGCTACTCCACCACTGGCCCAATATATACCATTGAATGTTATGTATGCTAAACTGTACAACAGTGGTTGGTAAACATGAACCATTCGGAATGGTAATGCTACCAAACACAAATCCAGTAGCAAAAGAACTGAATTAATAGCATGAACTTGGATATTTTCAGCTGGGTCTGCAAACTCTTTTTTAGCTGCAAAATGAAATAATGCTTAGAATTGTAATTTAAATAACATTTTGTTGATTTGTTTGTTACCTGGAAATAAGATAGACCAATATATTACTGTTATTACCAATCCAACACTTGTTGAGATATTTGTCAAGAGCCACGACAACTTGAGAAGCCATAAATCTTAGTAAAGAGATAATAACATAATTATCTGTCAACATTTCAGAATGATTGGGAGTAACTTCAAAACCTTTTTTACCTTGAACTTTGT
>JAQGAS010001237.1:0-22993 GCA_034686365.1 Pachymerium ferrugineum | reverse complement strand
AAACAAACTTGCAACACTATTAATGATATTTGAATGGGTTAAAGTTGCTGCAACAAACATGAAATATTGGACTACTAGGTGAAAACGTGTGTTTGCTTCCCAATATCCGGGACCTTTGGCCGCAGCGCCATCTGGTGGCGCAATATGCAGGTTTACGAATAGCGCCTATTGGTTGTAAATAGGGTGCAAAATAAAGAAATTGTTGATTTGATGGCTACAACATTTCCCTTGTACCCAAGGTCATTAGCGACAGTAGAGAGGATGCTGGCTGCGTTCTCAATCAGAAGAATAGAGAAAACTATAAATTTAAAAAGAGTTGAAGAAGCTCTCAAAAATGAACTTGATGGTAAATATTTATATATATTTTTTGAAATCAAGAACTCCTAACTAAAATATCTATATTACAGGTGGGAACACAAATATTGGCCCCAAGGCTATGTCATTGGTTCTAAGGCAAAAATATAATCTTCTGGCTACAAGGTAATTGTGGTCAAGTTTTGTAAAAAAAAAAAATACATAATAAATTTTAGCCAAAATTCTTTACAGAGAAGTTTGTAGAGATATAATGTTTTGTCTAGACCCTGAAGGGTTTGAAAGGAGAAGGCCAGGGAAAAAGAAAATTGGCCATAAACGAAAATGGCAATCCCCTGGTAATTTTCTCCAACTTTTTACTTTTTACTTTAACTAAATGTTTTAAATTTTTAGGGTCCAAATAACTAGTGTAACAACCTAGCGCGTGTCTTCCAAACATTGTTTTGTCATTGATTTCTATTTATCAAATAACATTTTTGTTGTGGGGTAGGGTTATGGGCGTTCTTATTTCTTTTTGCGCTTCTTTTAAAAATTGAATTTTGGTTACATAGTAAAATGGCTTGGGGGCTGCCAATTGATTTCAGGACAATTTTTATGAATGCTTGTCGTGGCCGGCATTTAAATTTATCCACGCAAACGAGTGAAGTATTACGAAGTCATATCCTCTTTGAGTGCCAACCATCCCCTGAGGAATTGCGGGAAAACATTCATAGTGCAATAAATTACGTGCAAAAATTGCGTATGTAGTAAGCTAACTAATTTTTACGAAACTAATTAATTGATAATTTATTTTTTAGCTATTCCAGTTCTTGAGGAATTATTTTCTTACTTCAAATCGCCCGACAGGAACTTTTTTCTGTTTAATAGCTTTAAAAGTATAGACGCATGGCATGTTGCTCTCTTTGTATACGAAGGTCAACCCCGGCTCATATTGGATTTTGTGAATAGAGATTTTGATCTCGAATTTTTATTCGATGTATGCGGAAACAAAATGCAGGTATTTGCTATTATCTCACACTAGGCATGAAAAATTTTAAATACAAACATTTTCATAGTGCTTGGAAGAATTGAAATTACCCGAGCAATGCAAACTAACCTGTAATGCATGTAAAAAAATGTGCGAATCAGCTGCTAACCTCAAAAAGCTGAACATTCGAGCAGTTGAGATTGCAAATTTTGCCATGCAATACGTGGCGGACCTTCCTTTAGTGGAGCTGGAAATGGGTGGAATGACTCTAGTAGAGCCAATTATGACTATATCACCGCACACGTTGTACCAACATATCGTAATACTATGTCGGAAAGAATCCACTTGCAGACTCACGATGCGCAGTATGAGCGTTGGAGAGTCTGTCAACCCAGAATGTTATATGTTAATTCTGAGATCAATGCCAAATTTGGAAGAGTTGGATTTTCCAGCATGCAATTGGTTAGTCAAACTTCCAGAAGATATGAAATCGATGAAGTTCAAATTGAAGAAACTAACGTTTATTAATACGAATGAGAAACTTGAGAGAGAACTTGATATTGCAGTAAAATGTTTTCCTCTGGTTCATACTGTCGACTTGGCTACCGATAACATTACACGGGAAATAGTGGAAAAATTAACACAATTCAAAAATCTTACAACATTGAGTATGCGAACTGTAAATTCAAAGAGTGTGGATCATGCCAAAGGTAGTTCAACAGAAAGAATGGAAGTAGATAATGTTTGTGATGTAACGGGCTTAAACTTTCCCAACCTAACGCATCTAGCAATTTGCGACAAGAAAAATTTTTGGTTGTCTTCTGGCAATAATTTTATCAATTTTCTCGCTATATGTCCTCAACTTAGCAGCTTAATAATTCGAGAATGCAGTGGATTTGATGATCAAGTGGCAAATCGTATGTCACGACATCTGTCAAAGGGTAAATTGGAGGCTTTGAATGTCGAGTTTTGCAACTCCTTGCGCCCCAATGGGATTAGAAAGTTATTGGATATACCTTCTGTAACTGATTGCGTTGTTCAATTACTGCTGCCCGGCTCTATTAAGCGAGTCTTTGATATTGAGCAACTTAAAGACTTCGCGAAGAGAAAAGGCAAGAACCTCACTCTTTTGATTGTACTGAGAACCATTTTTCATGATTTGTTTATGCGCTCTGAATAATACGAAAGGTAAAAAATTTGGTATTTCAATGCTGATGAAACTTATGTAATGGTGCAATAAATTAAACAACATTCAATTGTATTTTTATTAATTGAAAAATGTATAAAATCGAAAAGTACTTTTACATCAACACTTCTACGTGTACTTTTTGATTTTTCCACTAACTAGCGCGACATTGATTGACCAGCATTTAATTGTGGTATGGAAATATCCCCAAGACAGAACATAGCGCCAGTTTTGAATTCGAGGTAATTTTGTAAAAAAAAATTAAAAACAAATGGAAATAGAATTTTTGCAAAATTGTTTGTTAAAAGGAAGTGAAAAAAAAACAAGAAGATGAAGAATGTTTACTGAAAATCAACCCAGAGTGCATTTAATTGTGGTATGGAAATATCCCCAAGACAGAACATAGCGCCAGTTTTGAATTCAAGGTAATTTTGTAAAAAAAATTAAAAACTTAAATGGAAATAGAATTTTTGCAAAATTGTTTGTTAAAAAAAAGTGAAAAAAAAACAAGAAGATGAAGAATGTTTACTGAAAATCAACCCGGAGTGGTATGTGTTTGTGATACCTTGAGTAAATAATGCATACTGATTAGTATCGATTCCATTCTGTGTTTCAAAATATGTTGATGATGAAGTAACAACCAAATTTTTTTGCCTGTAAAATTATATTCCGCAAGTTGATCGAATTTTATAATGAAATTTATAACTATTTACATTATAATTACAAATAATGCGTACCGCGGTGGACTCATAAGAATTAATAACAAGACATATGATTTATTTTAAATAAAATCAATTTTATAGCTAACCGCTATTATTCCACCAAACCAAAAATTTTTTCTGACATCAGGCTCCTAGCTATGCAGGAAATTTTAAATAATTATGGGGGGGTTAGGCTTTTAAAAGCACTTATTTTAAATTTATACTTTCAATTTTATAGCAATCAAGGGGCAAGCATTAATTAGGTGTCTGAGGGAGCAAAAAAATTAAACATGACCGCAAACAGAGGCGAGTGAAGAAATAACTGCGGGCTTCATTGCAAAAAAATGAAATGATGTTTTGATTAGCAATAAATGTTTACTGTTTCTTCCAAAATTAAAACATGAAAGAGTTATTGTAATTGATAATGTAAGATATGAATCTGTATCTACACCTTTCAACTGCCTCTACCCAAAATTTAGAACCATGAGTGGAAATGGAAATTCAAATAGGAATGTAGATGGAAGCAATTGAATTGCTTTTTTATTTAAGCTTCTTTTTATAATCTTTTTTTTGTAATTTCAAAAAGAATTATCTTTGAACAATTGGCAAGGCTATACTCATCTGAATAATATTCCTGTGAACGTAATATCTGACGATGAAGAAGATGAGCACATCTAATGCTAGTTGATTATCTGTGGATCTTTTACCCCCAATGCACTCCAACTCAACCAAAATTGAAAAGTAAAAATTCACATCTGATTTCACATTACATGTTAATACTTGTTTACCATTTTAGTAAATTTAGCAGGCCTAAGAGGGTTTGGGCATGGGAAGAAACTAAGTCCATGTTCGTTAAGTATACTATGTGCTAAATAAATACAATTTAGTTAAATTAGTTTACCCTTGTAGCTAAAACTATGAATTTAGAAGTACACAAGTTTAACGCTGATAAAAAAGAATTTGACAGACCAGAACAAATTTCCATTTTAGAATTGGACAATGCAAGTAATGCATATTGTTCCCACAGCAACATACATAAGCTGTTGTACTGTGGGATGGCATTGCAAGTGAAGCAGACGATTTGTACAATTACCTGGGCTCCATATTAGGAGATAAT
This sequence comes from Pachymerium ferrugineum, assembly GCA_034686365.1. NCBI lineage: Eukaryota > Metazoa > Arthropoda > Chilopoda > Geophilomorpha > Geophilidae > Pachymerium > Pachymerium ferrugineum. The sequence continues at coordinate 18,710 of JAQGAS010001237.1, read as the reverse complement.
TGAGTGCTAGTTGAACGTGGTTGTGGATTAAATAAAAAGTAAGTAAGTATATTCCAGAATAATAAAAATTATAAAATTCTTGCTTTTGATTTTTTACAATTCTTTCTAATTTTCAGACGAACCTGTACATGCCAAGGGCTAGAATAACCAGTTTGGGACCTGTATTCAAGTCATTAGCTCCACAAGCATATGCAAACCACACAGCTTTGGAAGCTGATGGTCTTGAATGCAGGTTGGATCTTGAACCTGGTCGGCCATGGTCAGGAGCCACTGTTTGCATGGATTTTTCTGCCCATGGACATACAGTGGAGACATCAACAATATGCAAAATGGATGCACAACTGTAAGAATATTTATTTTATTATAAAATTCAGAAATTTACATATTTTTACTTATTACATCTTACAGGTCCTCACAAAAAAAGAGGCCTCAGAGGAGCCATTTCGCATGTTGCCCACCTACACTCTTCTAGCTCCAATGGAGTAAGGACAACATCGTTTAGAGTGTCAGAATTGTGAATGGACTGGAGTTCGGCCGTATGGAATGGAATACCGTGGAATCCCGTACTGATAATCGCACCGAAAAAGATAATGTTCGACTTTTTCCAAGACGGAAAACGTAAAATGAGTATTAATTTTATTCGTTACCCACGGGTGACGAACAACTTTCTGTATCATCATTAATTTTAAATTATCCATTTTCAGGCTCAATGCGCATAACGGGAATGGTTCTTTAAGATAAAGTAGTTCGTTTCCACTACTTGAATCATGCATATTAGGTTATGGCACTTTTTATTTCACTTAACCATTTTATTGGCTTTCAATATCTTATTATAGCTGTAATATTTGCAAGTGTCATTAGGCTCATGATTCACAATTGGCTCTCTCAAATTTATTTTGATTGTCGTTGCAGATAATCTTCTATTCGAAACTGCTAGACTTCATCAATTCTGCTAACAGTTCTTCCGTTTTGCTTTGAACTGTTTTCTAAACCATCCTTATGGTATTGTTGGACAAATTTTTTCCATTCTATCGTTTCAGTACATGACCCCTGCATCAAATTACAATCGGCTTCATTCTTCTTTAAACTTGAATTGTCGGAATAAATCTTTTTCACATGAGTTGGCTGCAAAATCTCAGTTTGTGCTTGTTCATTTAACTGGATTAACTCTTGAGTTTTATTTTCAATGAGAAAATTGTTCTGGTAATCTATCCTAACTTCATGTTGCTGCAAGTTATTAGTCACTTGATAGTTATGCTTTTGTAGAATCAATCCTTGTTCATGAACATTTGATTGTTTAATCATTTATGTCCGATAATAACACATTTGGTTGAACAATTTTTTGTTGATTTGGATTTACAACTTGATTCAACTTGATTCTCTTTTTACTGTCGAGAATTTACTTTTCAAAGGCTTGCTTTCATTTTTCTAACAGCCTGTTAAATGTTGGTGCTTTTACTTCATTCATTCGTGTGGTCTTTGTAACAACTTCACAACTTTTCTCTAATGCATGATTATCATTTGTTGGCTTGGGTTGCTTACCTTCACCCTCTAAATTATTCTCGGACATTTGAACAAAATCTTCTTTATTCATCTCGTTTAGTGCATAGATTTTATCAACAAATTCTTCTGGAATTGGTTTTAATTCAAGTACCGATTTCTGGGGTAATTTTAAACCTCGCTCCTGTAATTCTTCAATCTCCAGTTAATCCCCCTTTTTTTGAGTATAGAGCCACAATTTTTATTGTTGGTTTTTCAATTGTGCTGTTTTTGCGGCTATAAGGGAATTTTATTTTGACCAAACTGTCGCGATAATTTCGCGACACTAGGCGTGGCAAAGTTCACCTCAAAAATAATAACTTATAGATACGATAGCATAACAATGCCTTTGCAGAAATGCGATTAGACCAACATCTTAAACAGAAGCACCAGATTCTTAGTAGGTCAGCAGCTTACAAACAAATTATAGAAGCTGCTGCTGACATAAATAATTATAAAGAAATTTAATTAAAATATAATATTCATTTCAGGAAAATATAAGGAAATTCCAACGGATAGTAAATGTAAATGAAAACGAGTACCAGTTACCGAGAATAGGGTGCTTCCACAAAAATTAGGCTGTATGGAAAATATGAGGGATAACTTCATAACCCATTTATTGAGAGGGCGAAAAAATATGGTAATATATATATTTATGAGTTCATTTTTAACTGATCCTAAAATTTTTCTTCATAATTTTTTACGAATTGTAGAAGATATGATTGGAGAGGAGGATTTTACTTTAAATATTTTAAAAGAGCTCAAAAATATAGGAGAGTTTGGACACTGGTTGCTCACCGTAATGGAGCTAGAAGATGGGAGAATATTAGGTCCATGTACTGTTTACAACTACTTAGGGTCTCTTAAGAAATTCATCCAATTTTCTAAGGCAAAGCCTAACGAAGCCCTAAATTGGAGTAGAGGAGAAGACTTGGATGTCTGTTTGTAAGTAATGTAAAATATTATTAACATTTTAATATTTATGACCTTGACTCTTTTGTTGGTCTTGATGATTCGTCATCTTCTTTGCAAGATGAATTAAAAATCTGGGCTTTAAAATACCGAATTACGCACACTGCTTTAAATGATATACTTAGAATTTTAAAACAATATCATTCAGATTTACCAGTTGATGCTAGAACAGTCTTAAAATTCTGCATACAAAAACGATACAAACTGTGGACCATTATCGGAAACAATTTTGCGTGGAAACCCGAATCTTGAAAATACTTCTAATAAACAAGGTATAATTGTTGATGCTTTAGCGTCTTTTAGTGGATATATTTCAAGCCACTGAGTCGCTAAATCAGTGATGGTAAGCATGTATTGATTCCCTTTTCTTGTTTTCGGTTTAGGTCCCATGGAGCATAGGTGCCGGCGTGTGTAGGATGAAAATGTGGTTTCACTCGTGGTTTGCAGCGCTGACAACGATCACATGGTTTGATGAAATTGTGAATATCGTGCTTCATCCCAGTCCAAGTGTGCAATTGTTTGGCGCGATAACAAGTGCATAACACACCTGCGTGGCCCGACAAGGGATGTCCATGGACAAGCCACATGACTGGAGTAATTAATGACTTTGGTACGACAATTTTTAGTACTTTAAAAAACTAGCAGAGCTCCAATCGCGGTATAATGCTGGAGCAAATTGAAAGTCTCGGTCGTGGTCGGTTTCATCGTGTACTGGAGCATCCTCAACGGGATAACGTGACAGTGCATCGGCAACATCGTTCAGTTTGCCTTTTACATACTCTATCTGAAAGTTTCCAGCCATTAACTCCATTTGCCAACGCGCTAGACGTCCAGCTGGCTCTTCGAGTTGCATGAGCTATTTCTGCTGTTATTATGTATCCACATATCCGGATGTTATTCCGGATCGTCTGTCCGAAGCCTTAGACATGCATTTAAAGTTGCAAAAATAGTTAGAAGAAATTGTATAACATAGAAGAGGAGAATATCAGTACCCCCCACCCCCCTCCCATTTTTTTGTTTCTTAGCTCATTGTAATTCATTCATTTGTTCACTGCCCGGCGTTTTAATATAAATTTCATTTTTCTTTTGTAATGTAAACTTTTAAAAAATTTGATAATAATAAAAAAAAAAATGTTTGTACTTTCATAAAAAAAATAAAAAAGGTAGTGACGAAATTCTAATTGCATTCTTTGCTTATTGTAGGGAGAGGGAGAAAGAAAGGCATCTTTAAAATCTTAACAATAGGAAAAAGTTTACAGAATCGATACCCTTGCTACTAAAAATGGTCACCTAATTGTTAGACTACCACCATGTGATTTCAATCCGATAGAAATGGTTTGGTCACAAGTAAAGAGGTACATGAGGAAATTGATTACTGACCAAGGATATGTATACATAATTAATAAACAAATTGGCACAACCAGTTATTACAGGTGTGTTACCTGTAAAGCTCGAGGAATTAAAAAAAGAGGTGTTTTCGTACGGAAAACAGAAACCCATACGCATCTACCTAATCACATGGACGTTGTCAGGTGTCTTTTAGAAAATAATTGTAAACGGCACGGCGAGCTGAAACCAGTGCAGAAGGATTAAGGAAAATTTTCGACGAAGAGTCACAATGGTAATTACAATAAAAACCTGCTGCTATGCCGCTTTTGTAAAAACAATTTGCAAAAATTTTTCAAAAACATTTTCCTAGTAATAAGCCACTTGTTTTTTTTTTATCAAATTTTGCTAAATGTTATCTGTTTATCTATTTGCAGATTAATAAAAAAAACCTCCACGCATGACACCGACGAAATGCGATCACACCATTCATCCGAACTGAAAATCTCGGTCACAGAAGAAGATCGACGGGGGATCTCCCCTATCCCTTTCCCAGAGCCGACTCCACCCCCAATGCCTGTCTGGAATAGCAGCGAGTAAATTGCAATTCCAGAAGATGGCTCTTCCAAAGAGCGCTTTGTGTCGTTCCTCGTGCTTCGTACAATATAGGTAAGTATTCGGTATGTAGTCGTATAGTGGTTTATAGCGAAAACCGGCGTTGTGTACGGTTTAAATGATCGTATATTAATTTTACACTTTCTCCTTATAGATAAATCAACGTGTACTCGAGTTATGGATAAATCCTCAGTAGCCCACCAAAAGAGAAGAAGAGGGAAAACTAGCTAACTAGTGCAGCCACCTGATTTGTGGGGACAGTCTCCTGAGGTTGCAGGTGAGCATAGACCGTGATACCCAATCAATTCAGGATTTGATTAATAATAGCGGTGTGTCCAGTAAGGTACACACGGGATTGGTTAATTGGGCAATATTACACAAGTTGTTTTCAGATGACGTCTTCTTTTTTCTTATAGATGTTGGTGTCCCATGGAGCTTCAAGCAGATGATACAACAAGGAAGGATTACAATTGCAGGGATTTAAATATTAATTATAGCGTTGGTTAGGGTGCTAGAGCCTTCCCTAACAATGCATAATAACCAGATCCAAGGTAAGTCAACTCTTTATCCTTCCTTTAATTTGATCACACTTTGCAGAAGACCACTTCCGGTCGCCGGTACAAACGAAATTGACCCAACCAGGATCAACCCCGCATCTACACAACAATTCTAAAAGGTAAATATTCAGATTAGAACAGATTATATATATATATAGAATAGATTATTTATACTTGCGTATTACTCATAACAATGATTCCTGGGTGTGGTTCCTCCTTTGTACTTTTTTGGCGCGAAACGTAGCGTCGTCTGCTATGTGCGTTGCTCTCGTTTTCCCGCACTTTTCTATTCTCAGTTTTCCACGACGTTAATTGCACTATAGTTCCTTTTCATTTGACTAACATACAAACGTACTTACTATACCGCGTTTTCTCTCGTTAATAAACAGTTAATTGTTGTGAAAGCTCACAGCCGCGTTTAAACTTGCGTGTGTCGAATGACGTTGGGCGTTGTCCTTCCTTTGTGTAGCGAAATAGCGGTGGGACGAACTCTCTAGCATATTTTGTCGTCGATTCAACTTAAACCCACGGATTACATCGTATCACATTTACCCGATTAAAGGACCCAGAAAGGTAGGAAAATTACCGCAATTACATAAAAATAAAATCAGCAAAGGCGTTCATACTCTGATTGTATTACAGTGTCAACAGAGAAATTTTCACCCAGTCACGTGACAAAACATATTTCGAATTTTGCTGATCACAAAAAATCGAAGAGCCATCCACGCTTAATCTATAGGTAAACTCATTTATAATACTATGAATAAATACAACATCAAGTTTCATGACCATATTTTAAGATTTAGATATTTTAAACCCAATTTTTCGGCATCGGCGCGTGGCGACAATAGTAGTTTGTCATATGAGTGAACTGTTTTGCTTATTCGCAATCACACCAATTCCAGCGCCCATCTAAAGACAATCTTCTTGCCCAAAGGTAATTCGACCATGCTGATCACGAATCTTTAAGTTTTTTATTCCACTGTATTTAACAACCAACCGTATGGCCTCGGTCGTCGCTGCCATCATCGATTACCATGGTATCGGTTTTTGAGGATTAAACATATTCCATTAGCCATCCAACTATGATCTTCGACACACTAGATAACTTCTTTATGCTGAATTCAAATTTGAACGTTTTAAATCCGGATTTTTTCACCGCTCACCGGGTCACGCTTCCCCTAGGGCCTGCTTATCAATTCGACCCGTCTTTTGCAGTTCTTCTCCGGAGTTACTCTCTGATTTTTTTGTTGGAGAATCGGCTTCGATTTCCGACAATGCCACCTGTCAGTAGCGTCATCCAATCAACAGAAGTCTCGGCTGGATTTAAATCGCTATTGGAAATTTATCCAAATTTGAGAATGACAAACAGCACAACACAAGGGGACTCGTAGATCAGGGGAACGCCAACCGCGCCCGGCTCTTGATGGACGAGCAGATGGTGGCACAAACGGCTCGAAGTCGTGCCCGCTGCTTTGCTGCTAGAAGAGAACCAAAAAAAGACGAATTTACGTACGCCTGGCAAAGAGCAAACAATCCGGGGTGGCAACGCATTAAAGAGGTGTGGCTGCACGCCGCCGCTACCATTCTACCGGGGAACAGGGGAACGAGGATTCTATTCACTTTGAACGAATCTTCCGACGTAAACGAAAGGTGAGTACGGCAGGTGACAGTGTACGCCCAATTGGGACAATAATTGTTCCAATTCACTGGAAGAAAGGGGCATCACTATTTCAATTCGTAGTGTTGCCACAAGCAGGATTTACGATTTTGCTTGGGAATGAATTTTCAGGCAGCATTTGGGCAGCACATAAGTTCAGCATGATGGATTGTGCACAAGGGTATTAACTGGTAGAAGTAAAACCTGATGATAGGCATAAGACAGCGTTCTGGTCGCCTATAGGGAAGTTGGAGTTTCTTGTAATGCCCATTCGGTTGAGAAATGCTCCTACGCTGACGGCTTCCAGCAAAGCGTCATAGATGAAGTTGCCTTGTTCTCGCATAACGGCATACGGAGGATAATGTAAGTACCTATTGTACCTATTGTACCTAACGACCTAACCTAACCCATCTTTTTTTAAAGCCTAGTTCATGGCGACCACGTCGTCGCTACAGGCGAGCTAGCCTACGGACATTATTAGAATGATGTCACAGTCTACCATATGACGGCGGGCAAAACGGCCCGTCAACGTGAACCTAGTCTGCCTCCAGTTTAACAAGACTCTTTTGCCTGATGTATCTTTACTTGCAGCAGAAGTCGAAGAGGAAAAGGACCGTGAATACGGACAAACTTGAAGTGGGAGATAACAGAGAACGGCGGGCTGATATAGTTAATATGCCTGATTAATATGTCTATGTATATGTCAATATGTAAAAGCATGCAAATGGCGCCGAAACTCAATTAATAATGAAAACATGTCACAAACATAACTATAATAAGGAATAATATAAGTCTAAAGTTTTTTCCCTGTATGCACAGCTGATTTAGTAGCATGATGCATGCTTCAGGGAATTAGAAACTCGTTTTGTCAATAAACAAGTACCACTCTCTTCTACGGAAGCTGAGTGGGAAGCGAAATTAGCTGAAGCTGAGCAAGAGATTGCAAGTTAACGCGGTGTAACACGCTTTTAGAAAAAAAAAAGAGTGTAGTCAACACGTAACGCGAATTGTTCGGTTAGAGGAATCCAGTCAAGTGACAGTCCCTCATCTTACTCCTTTGACTCCTTAGCAAATGTGGAGGGAGGATGTAAGTAAATGGAAAATAGATGAAAATAAGAGATTGGAGTGTACAGACAAAAATCCGAATCTCCCGTGGGGACATCTGGTAACCAAGAGGTTCATCAAGAAATGAAAGGAATAGTTGAAGAGCTGCAAACGAAGGTTCCCATGGCTATACAGACGCAACCATCCTTGCCGGCGGGTCACCAGTATTCTGTTGCCCAAACGAGACGTCTAACCGTGAAATCTACAGGTGAAAATACGGCGTTATTAACTCCTCAGGAGTTCTCAACAAAAATAATCAGCCAAGCTAAAGAAACCCTAGGATCAGCCGCCCAAGCAGCGTTAATAGCCTGCTGTAATGACGACATGTTAACAGACAGAGACTTCATACTGCGACAACCAGTAACTGGTTCCATACGTGATTGTATGCCGCCAGAGGACCGTGTGCTGACGACCTCCCTGTGAGTATATCGAACATTGCGTTGTGTGTCAGTGCTTTTAACCATTTATTTCGCATCGCAGGCTTACCGACGCCATGGTCGCCGTGTACACAAACATACTGTGGTTTTAGAGCCCAACGATCAGAGCATCAGCACGTCAACACGACTTCTTCGTCAGCTCGAAGAGCTAAGACGGCTCCCACGCGGCCAAGCTAAATGGTCACCGTTTAAACCGGCTCAATTACCTAGTTTTGGACGAGGATTTTCGGGAAAGCCACCAAAAAATCGTCATGTATGTAGAGTGAATAAAATCAATAGCAATGTTACTTAAAAATAAATCCCTGTTGGATGACCACAACATGCCCCACGGCACACAGGATCTTGTGTCCGAATGGTTGGAAGACTCGACAGTCTTCGACCGTCTGTTCCATCGCGAGCGGTTATTCCGTCGCATAGAGTGCGTCAAGTAAAATGTGTGTCTGCTCTGCGGCGACGGCATCCCCAGGGATTCAGAAAACCTGGGTTTGTTCCGTCACAAGTACTTTGTGCACGGAATAACAAATCAGAGGATATCGTTCTCAGGAAAGAAACTGAAAAAACTATCAGCCGACCAACCGGGCTCACAGGCATGTCCTGTGGGTTGAAGTGTCCAATCCGCCAAAGCTGAAAGCGATTCTGAATCGGAGCTCTTCTGGGCCAACTATATACTGCCACCCGACCTGGCAGAATGGTCGGAAGATTGGGATCCGGCGCCGCATTCCCAGCCACATGTCCCCCAACAACTGGCAGGAGTAGGACCCCCACCGTCGCATAGAGTGCGTCAAGTATAATGTGTGCCTGCTCTGCGGCGATGGCATCCCCAGGGATTCAGAAAACCTGGGCTTGTACCGTCACACGTACTTTGTGCACGGAATAACAAATCAGAGGATATCGTTCTCGGAAAAAAGACTGACAAAGACTATCAGCTGACCAACCGGCTCACCTTTCACAGGCATGTCCTGTGGGTTGAAGTGTCCAATCCGCCAAAGCTGCCTCCTCCCACCCGCATTCCCCCGACAATTGTGGATTCCGAGAGGAATGTCGATTGCGACAATACGTCGTACATCAGCGGTGGTGCAGAGGATGAGCGGGTCAGCAAAGTGCTGGACAGTTTCCGCCCGAAAGCTAGAAGAATTGAGACGACTTATGGTAAGAGGGAAGACGAGAGGGACCGTGCGACTGATGAACAATTTAAAAGCTGAAGTGGCCCAGAAGTTGCGCCTGGCCAGAGAAGAAGTGAAGCAGTTACAAAGCTACAAAAATTTCTACAGTGAGGCTGTCATTAAGAGCATTGCTGTGGGCATTTATGGGGTGCTCTCTCATTATGCATCCCCATATCCGGATGTTTTTCCGGATCGTCTGTCCGAGGCCTTAGCCATGCATTCAGATTTGCAAAACAAGTTAGAAGAAGAAATCATTTCCCTTAACCGAATAAATCCTGCTTCCCCAAACACACGATGGAAAAAGGTAAGTCCTTACATTTTATAGATTAAGTCTATAAATTTCTTGCCTCATTCTCTCGTCAGAAATGAGAGTGGAGTCCCCCGACCTTTTACTGAGTGACACAGAGGATGCAGAATTACAAATCATCGACCCACCCTGAATAAGGTCAGTAATTACTCAAAATGCCTACATAAAAAACATCATGCTCTAAACATCAGCAAAACGAGACCCACAGAATTATTACATTCGAGCGCTGTCACTGTTGGACAGAGAACAGAAATCTACATCTGCCAATGTGGCAATGTTATCTCTATGGAGGCAGATGACATGCGCATTTGAATAGGAAGTGTGGCAGACTCTCTCCACCAAGCACAAAACCCTCTGGTGGCATGTTTCAAATTCGTGTTGGTTTAATGCTGGCTGCCAGTTCCTTTCACTTTTGGAAAATCTCCCAACACTATTTGAAACTTACCGTGTGCATCAGGATTAAGATATTCAAAGAAGTTGGACAATTATTAACATTCTTGCCAATCAGGCGGCAGGCGCATATGGCAGTGAGATTGGAGGAAGTGGACCAACTTCCACAGCCAACGATGGACCAGTCTCTGATGCAGATGCAGGGAATGGGGTGTTGCCTGCCCTGGTAAATTCCATCGCAAATCAACCGAATGAGTATGCAAATTTAGTATTGGGAGAATCGAAGGTTCCTTGGAAAGAAATTGATGTGGAAGCAAAAGAGACGGAATTTGCATATAAGTCAATAGATGTATAGGGAAGTAAACAGCCTAATCTTGCCACAATGAATGTGCAATTAGGTGTAATAAATTCTAAATTTAATCCTAAAATTAGCTGCAAAGTAAAATTTAAACATATTAATCAATTTTTTCGTGTTATTACTCTGTACAGGTGGTTTAAGAGTGTTGTGAGTGCAGTGTAGATTGGAATAAAAAAGACTTAGATATATGGTTCAGAACTGAATCAAACTAAACTGATAAGCTAAGATTAGAGATGCTCTCAAGCTCGAGGTCACACTCCAAGTGTCCTCTTTCTTGCCCTTGACGCCCCCTCGTTTGTGCGTAATCGACACCAACGTCAGAGGCGCCCTCAAGGGACCAATCTCCCTTACTCTCAATTAAGGCTTATTTTGGGCATTACACTATCCCCAACTTTTTTCAAATTTTTGGCCAGTCTATGAGACGCAAGCCAAAAATTTCGAAGGTGATGAGGAATGCCAAAATATGAGAAATGGTAACGGCCCAAGAGACAACTCTGCATGACGTTAATGTTACTATTGTGCGAGCCTAATTGGTGTGAGTTTATTCAAATAAGAGGGGTATACAAACAAACAAACGTGTGATGAACGTGTGAGCCATCAACAAAACAACATAAAAAATTATAACTGAATTTGGCTGCAAAAAAAAAATTTAGAGCATGGGTGGGAGGAAGGGAGAGAGTTATAAAACTAGGAAAACCAACTGTATCATGGAGGGCTGGTATTCCTTTAGTACAGGTCAGTCGGAAAACCTCCTGAAAACGACTGGCCCTCATTTAATTGGAAACAGGAAAAACCTACCCTAACATTAAAACGTATTAAAAAAATTTCTATTTTTTTTTTTTGTAAGCAAAATTATAAACTAGTGCTCGCCTAAAATTGAAAGAAAAGAGGGGAGTAATAAGAAAACACTTGCCCACACGTGTAATAAAAAGGTTTCACATAATTGGAGAATCCAAAAATAACTGTAGAAAAAGGGGTCAGCGTCACCCCCTGCGGCGGGGCAACCCGCCACAAGTGTCATAAAGAGCCGGGTCTCCTTGTCGGTATTGGTTTGGCGGGGTGAAACAATAGGGGCTTGACCTTGGTGCTGTGACATTCCGTTAGTCCAGTGCCTGTGAATGCTTCGAGTGTCACAGACGTCTTGAAAAAACGAGTCCACTTTCTAAACTAAAAACGATGGCCGGTTGTCTGTTCGTTGCGTCCATCCCGTGTCCGGAAGACCCGCGAGGGCTTCTTCGTCAGGTGCAGTTCCTTGGCAATAGCCAGCTGGGGCGTCTGGCGGCGTACCTGGCCCGGGAACGACAGCGACCCACGTGTGCCGATATCTGCGTGTCGGGCGCAACCGCCCGTGGCCTCCTGACCCGCGTCGAGGAGACGCCGGGGTGCGTGGACGGGAAAAGCGTGAGTGTTGAGAGGAAGAGGGAAAAAAAAAAGTTTTTTTTTTTTTTTACATTCGTATGGCATTATTATTATGGAATTAATGTATTTTCTCGTTTGTGTCAGTGTCTGACTTCCTGCCAATTTGCCATAATCATCTTAGAGATATACTCCAATAATTCATTTGAAGCAATCAACAGTGCAATTAAATTTTGAAGAAACACACATTCATCGAGCTGTAAGAGATTTACATAATTTGGTGAAAAGAACCTGGTTAAAAATTGGTACTAGGTTTCAAGTAAAACCTGAATTTGGCAATTTGGTAATAAAGGATTAATTTGGGAATCTTTCACAACAGGAAAAAGAAAAGTTTTGGCGGAAAGTAAAAAATTTGCAGCTTACTAAGCCCCACCGTGAAGCCATCATTATGCTATATTTTTCTTTATTATAGTAATAGACGATGATCTTACTAGGCTTTTTTAAATAAAGTTTTTTTTTTATAAAAACAATAAGTTTAAATGTCGAAGGTAATTATTTCACGTGTGTGTATGAACTTATTTACTTTAAAGCTTTAGAACTTAAAGTTTTAATATGGCTAGGACACAAATCCATATTCATTTAATTGTAAGTAATTTTAAGAAATTAAAGTGAAATAAATGATTTTATTTTTTTTAATAAAACTTGTTTATTTGTATTGCATTACATCAACCTCATGAACACTTTTTTAACTTCATTTAGGATAACCATTTGTTTTTGTGGATAAAAATACACATTAAAACAGCTACACATTCAGACAAATTCTCCACAATTGGAAAATGCCATGAATTTTTTAAAAAATAATGAGGTGGATAAAGAAGAAATCAGGACCATTTTGCCTTTAGTTAAACTTCTTACTACTGAATCTAGTGATATCCATCAAACAATGCAAAACAACCATGCGTCCGGCAACTTACTACTCTGGTACCAACCGCATTCAGGAGTGCTCCCTGTTTGAGGGAGTGACGTGCTGGGACCCAGAGTGTCCGCAGTGTGAAAATGAAAGATTCTGAATCGAAGCTCTTCTGGGCCGACGATATACTGCCACCCGACCTGGCAGAATGGTTGGAAGATTGGGATACGGCGCCGCATCCCCAGCCACATGTCTCCCAACAACTGGCAGGAGTAGGACATAATATAAACTATTTCCGAGCTAATCCATGGCGTACTAATAGCCTTTTCTAGCCTTAGAAAGAGGTTTTTCTAATGTACTATTAAAGTACAATTAAAACAATTAAAATCTGCAACATTAAATTTATATATCTTATGACAATAAGACATGCCACATATAAATTATTTTTTTTTCAGGTGTAAAAGAAACTGCAAAGATGACCATGTAGTGGGGTTAGGCTAGAGAGGGTGGGTCCTAGGGGATGAGCTTGGGGGCAATTAGGCGGGGGACATTTCACTTAAGAGTGAGACACAAGCTAAACAGCATGGCAGGAAATAATTTCCAAAACTTGCAGTATGCCGACGGAACCTATGGTAAGTTTTTATTAAAATTTCTTTTATTTTGTTTAATTACTTTCATCTTTAAACTTTTCAGTTCGCTTCTTTCCTTGCCTATGCTCTTTTGTGGGGCCGGACCCCCAACAAAATCCACCAATCATTCAAGAATATTGCATGCTGGAACAGGGTGAAATGCCAGCCCAGTTTACAGTCGTCAATACGGCAAACACCCAAATTGCTATGTAAACTAATTACTTAATTAAGTAATTTCACAATTATTTTTTTGCAGCTTAATAACAAATGGTTTTTGACCAGTATTAGTTGGCACTCTCAGCACTTTAATAGATCAAGATACAGGAAATAATATTTTTACCGTCCCCCGACACTGGAACCACCAGGTGGTAGAGAGATAATATAATAATAGATAATATAATATATATTATAATAACTGAAGTTCAAGAAAGAGACAAAAAATTTAATTTAACCAATAAAAATCATAATAAAACATTTGAGGAAAAGGTGAAATAATTTCTGTTAATGTGATTGTTTAGATTTCATACTTTTTTTTCAGTTATGTGACACCTTGAACTCATGTGGGGTTAAATTTGAAATTTGGATTGACAAAGATGGTAGACAACAGTATGCTGAACCCAATGGAAATAGCATAAAAAAATTGTTGTCACTATTTCCTAAAAAGTGCCTTGAGGCTAACTTTTTTTTAAAATGAGACCTGTGCAAGGATGCTATTATATTGCGGTCACAAATACCAGAATGTTAGACAATCTTTATTAATGAGTTGATATAATTTAAATTTACTGGATACAATAGGTACAACTAGGAATTTCTATACCGTCAAGGCCTCACGAAACTTGCCAGGTTAAGCTTTCCTTTTCTCTTCTTTTCCACGTGAAGTTTTTTGGGGTTCAGAAATTCACCCAAAGATATTGCAATAGGTTGGAATGTTTTTTTTTTCCCAAAAGATCAATGTTAATGCTCAATATTTTATTTCTACGTAAGCTGGCTTAGACGTACTGAGGATATTCTCTAGTTATAACAAAGTCGTACACTGCATGTCTCATCCCTGTCCCCTCCCAATTACGGCAGTGATACCTATGAATGCCGCAGAGTTCAGACCGCAAACCCCCACTACTGAAAACATTTATAAAACCTTCATAAAAGGCAAATTGTTCTTATTCTTATCTTATTATTATTGTTTAGATGTTACTTTCATCTTTTGGTTAAGCAAAAAAAAAATTATTACATTGAATGTCCAAAATATCTTATATTAATTTCATACATTTTAATTTTATATATTTTTAATGGCTAAACCTGTTACCATTAATTTGACTTAAACGTGAATTCCTAGGGAATAAAATAACCTGAAGCAACCCTGGGGTTGGGGTATCTCAGTCTCTTTCTTTTTTGTCCTATGTTGGATGCTTTTTTAGACCTTGAAATTAACACATTCCTTATCATTTTTTGCAGCTACTAGTACTCATTAAAATGAGTGTGACGGAATATTAGATTTTATTCCAGACATGAAGCATCTAATTACTGACTGGTTTAGCCTTAGCAATCTGTGCCGTGGAGGCTTTAGGAAGAAACAAATTAACTTTAAAGCCATGGTGAATCCACCAATTTTTAAAGAAATTGCCAGGAAAAGGCACCTACATCAGAAATATTATGAAATATTCAATGAACCACATAATTATAAAAAATAAAAAAATAAGTTTTTGTGGGTTGTAATTATTATGATATTAGTTAGGGAAAAGGTATCACCTTTGGAGAAAAGGCTATTTGATTACAATTAAGTTTATGTTAAAATTATTTGTAAGAAAGTGAGCGATGTAAAGTCTCCCTCAAGAGCCACACTCGTGGCAGCTAGGCTCAATTTCAGTAAGGCCATTTAATGTTTACACTATGTTCTCATCTTTAGAACATATTTGTTTTCGCACTTAAGCATGGAACTTGAACTGCACAAATGATTTGAGAAAATTATTCATCTACAATTTTGGAGGAAGTAATGGACCAGGAGCCAACTATTAGAGAGAGCAATGGCTCATTGTTAGTGGAACAGACTTGATCTTTCTAATCATTCTAACCAATACAAGCAATGAAATTTCAAAATTTGTGGAGAAAGAAACAGAGGCGTAATTGCATGTTTTATCAGATTAGATATAATTATCATGTCAACCTAACCTTGCCAACTACAGGTCTGCCATTCTGGCACTCCAGCATTAAAGTTAAAGCTTGAAACAATCTTTCCTTAAAAGATTATTGTTATGCTCAATCCATCAGAAATAAATGTAAAGAAAAGCATGATAAACTCTAAAATCAATAAACATTGCGGAGCATTCATTAACAATATTTTAGCTCCGGATGAGGGGCTTATTTCAGCCCTTAATTTCAGATTGTTACTAGTTTAAAATCAAAGTTGGGGTCGTTAGGCTTAATTCTTAATCGAACTTTCCATGTGTTACGTTTTTTTTTTTTTTTTTTTTTTTTTTAAATCGATCTTGCTGTTGAAAAATATTTAAAAACAAAATTAAGGACGCCTACTTGCTTTATAAAGTACACTCGGTCGGTTATCCCATTAGCAAACCATAGTGACCTAAACTGCTTCATAAAGTATATTCGGCATCCTTAAAGCCAGTGCTCATTTAAAAATTACCCATAAAAGATTTCTGTATGGTAGAGTCTTAAATCAATTAAGGAGATAAACTAAGCCTCTCCCATAATGGCGAGAACAAAGAACAAAAATGGGTGCGGCCGATATAATTGCCATCACGCGTAAAATTCGTAAATTTTTTTACAAAACAAAATTAAAACGACAACGTTTAGTTGACCCAACTGCATTCTGATATTATATAAAACATGGTTATTCAAACTTGAAACTAAGCATTATGCAGGGTCATGAAAAAAAGCGAGAACAAAGGAATTTTTCAGTTGAGTTCCGTATCTCCCCCAAAATGCCAAACATACCTTCGAAATTACTTGCACCACCGTTTTAAAAAACGAATAAATTGAAAATCACATAATCAAATCAGAAGCCGAAAACGAACAAAAACATCCGTGGTCTACAAGTGATGCGACAAGAGAGCAGACTAGAGGAGAGTGAGCAAGGCCCACCCATAATGGCGAGAACAAAGAACAAAATGGGTGCGGCCGATATATTTGCCATCACGCGTAAAATTCGTAGGTTTTTTTACAAAACAAAATTAAAACGACAACGTTTAGTTGACCCAACTGCATTCTGTTATTAAATAAAACGTGGTTATTTAAATTTGAAACTAAGCATTATGCAGGGTCATGAAAAAAAGCGAGAACAAAGGAATTTTTCAGTTGAGTTCCGAATCTCCCCCAAAATGCCAAACATACCTTTGAAATTACTTGTAGCACCGTTTTAAGTAACGAATAAATTGAAAACCACGTAATTAAATCATAAACCGAAAACGAACAAAAGCCTACGACGTCTACAAGTAAAGCAACAAGAAGAGGAGAGGAGAGTGAGCAAGGCCGATCTCATCTGGTCTCGTGTGCCTAGCTCAACTCTCCGCCACCAGAGGGTTTTGAGGTTGATGGTATGACCGTTTCCATTCGTTTCACGGGGGTTACAGTGTAGTATGGTGGCCCAGAATGGCAAACTCGTTTTTTAAACTTTTCAAATGTTCCACAAGTTGGAGCCGGACCAATCGTCGGGGAACCGCGGATAACCCGGTTCCCTTAATCAGGTAAGATTGAGGTTTTTTTTATTTTGCTTTTTGTATATTTTTTCTTTCTTTTTTTTTCTAGTGCGCAAATATTTCGATCAAATAGTTTCCATAAAAAAATCAAAAAATTTCCATTCAATAAGTAGAGTATTCAACTTTTGGAATCCCATCTGCAGTCAAGAGATAGCAGATGTCCCTGAAGCAGAAGTAACAGTAGATGTTACTAATACAGTAATTGTTCCGCATGGAGGAATCAGTTTGGAATAAAGAAACAATAGATGTGCCAATCTTATAGGTGAACATTACTTTTGTCAAGTGTAAAGTATTTATAAATGTTTTTATGACTCGATCGAATGGAGAGAGTTGTTGCTTTTGAAAATGTACCTGGACAAGCTGGAACTTTTTCACCCCTTACGCATCAACTCCTTGGGGCCAATTATCAGTTACTTTCGTCGATGATTCGTACAGCCTCTCCTTCACATACTCGCATTTCATCTGAATGGGAAGTAATCTACATTGATCCTCTGTTAGAAGAAATACACCAAATTGTTGAACAACGCGGTCCTGTGGCGCACTGCCCATTCTGGCACGTGCCCACAGCCGATTTGTTCATCACATCGGACGGAGCGCGGCCCGACACGCGGCGGTACGAGTACCGGCAAGAAGGCCTGCCCCGCGTTCTTCCTTGGTCGAAGGATGAGGGGATTCCCTTAATGTTACGGCGATTGATGACAGCCCTAGAAGCCCGACCCGATGACGCGTTTGGGCCCCCCATTCCAAGGTTGCCGTCCCTAATGGAATTGGTTCTCCCCACGCCTGTGACAAGCACCCCGAAGAAAAGTGCCGGCCGAGCCGCGTGGATCCATCCCCGATGGAACTCGATGTGCCCCCACTTAGCGCCCCGTGCCTTATACCCGACGGAGACGCACCACAACCCGGCCACCGTCACGCCGAAACGCCGAAATGCAGACGACGCCCTGGCCATGCCCAACCTGCCAGGCGCCCATCACTTCAATGGTGACTAATCGAGAAGTCCGCGATTTGATTGTACTTTGAATGTAATACAGAAAAATTTCGAATACGTGCAATAAAATAAAAGTGTGTAAAGAAAGAAAAAAAAATTAGAAAAAAAAAATTTTGCGTCTAAAAAAATTCTTCTCTCGTGCCAACTTATTCCTTTTAATAAGGAAACAGAAAACGTGAACCTAGCAATAAAAAATGAAAGAAAACGTCCCTTATGCTAAATAAACGTTTTTTTTTGTGTGTGTAAGAATGCTACCGGTATAAGTGTAAAAAAAAAAAAAAAATTTCGGTAAGTTAACTTTTCAATTTCGTATCCCGTAATCGCCTGTTTGGATAACTTCCAATTGAAATTTCAATTTAAAGTACAATGTCTTTCGGTTTTTGGTTTGTCCTATTTTGTCAAACTCGTGTGAAGTTATTACCGAAGGGGAAGCAAGGAATGTAAACAAACTGAAGAGGGGAAGAGAGGGGAAAAAAAAACTTTGAACTGAGAAGGCGCTCCAGCTGCATGGCATGCCTATTAGGGGCGGAAAAAAGCTGCGAGTGCAATCTTAGGCTGATGGAACATCATCATTTTTAGCAATCAAGGGGCAAGCATTGCTAGGTGTGACATGGCATTATAAAGTGGGAGTATTTTGGACGACCTTACTAAAATAGAAGAGTGTTTGGCTGAATTTAAACTAATTT
>JAQGAS010001236.1:0-23037 GCA_034686365.1 Pachymerium ferrugineum | reverse complement strand
ATGGAGCAGCAGACGGCCTAACATCATAGCGTTCAAGACATTGAGGATCAAAGACAAAACCCCAAGCAGGATTATCCTTCAAAGGAGAGAAAAGAAGAAGAAGAGAAGAGGAAGTGAAGAGGAAATGAAGAGGAAGTGGCATCTCATGAAATTCCGAATGCAAACTAGGACAGGGAGCAAGCCGGATACCATGATGTACAGGATCCAGCATGCGCAAAACAAAAGGACTCGCAAGTGCATACACAATCGAACCATAATCCAGTTTAGATGCGTTGTTGATTACATAGTTGCATACTATTATTGAAAATTATAGTTCTATAATTTGTTTATTAACTATCGAAATTTTAATTTCGTTAGTTATTGATTTAGATCTGTCATGTGAACACGAATCTGTGAGCACGATTTCTCTCAATTCAATGTTATATTGCAATAGGAGTTTTCTGTAAGCCCAGAACAGGAATTAATTTCATTGGGTAATTCTATGCTTAAACAGCTGATGGCCGCATGGACTGTTCAAATTGAAAGAGGAGTTGCAAGAAAAAGGAGAGAAGGAATGGCCAGCAATAACAAATAGTGACAATAATGCTGATTTTATGCATATATATATATTTCCCGGTATGATTTTTTTCAGCTTACGTACTAAAAATCCACATGTTGCATATACATATATATAAATTTTTACATTCATCTTTATCCCGGTACGATTTTTTTCAGCTTACGTACTAAAAATCCACATGTTGCATATACATATATATATATAGACATAAATCGTCATCTTCATCGCGTGGGAAAAAATGTACAGTAGGTCTTAGACCAGGTATTCAAAAATTCAGAGTTGCCTTGTTGTAGTGTCCTAATTTTTAAAATTATTTTTGCAGACAACGGATAATGTTCCTCGTGCGGAACGAACCAAACATGTAAATGGTTTTACACAGACGGAAATAAAACAGTGTGTAACGCGTGTGGTATATATATACATATCGTATGTATATGCAACATGTGGATTTTTAGTACGTAAGCTGAAAAAAATCATACCGGGATAAAGATGAATGAAAAAATTTTTTTCAGCCTACTTGGCTGGCTCTAGATAAACGAAATGCCAAATTATATTTTGTTTTAATTATTAAAAAAAAAAATTAAAGTTCATATTTACTGCTATGTCATTTGCGTAGTTGTCTCTATGTATGGGTAATCCAAATGTCTGCCGACCTTTTATAAAGGCTTTCATGATGTAGTGATTCAATGAAATTGTTAAAGTACCTGATCCATTATTTACTTAACAGCCACTGATGGCATTAAGCTTTCTTATTATTCAGTGGTTCAAACGTTTAAACTCTGTTCGCATTCATCTCCATTTAAAAATTAAACAATGCGCATCTAGTAATGTGTGCTGACTAGAGCAGTAATAGAAAATGGCTGAATATTACCTACAGTCCTTGCACGCAAAAAACGCCTCAGCTCTGAAACTGTGCCTTGGTCTTACCAGAGGCTTTCCAGTCATGCCATAGAACACCTTGGTTTTACTTAGAGCTCGAGTATATCGAAATGAAAAAAGATATACAAGGTAATTACGTATCTAATTATTTTAAATTAAAAAAAATTTTTTTTAATTGTTAGTAATTTTACAGGGATTGAAGAGGAACAGAAGGACTGAACAAACAGCACTGTCCAGATGACGCGACATAACATAATGGACACCATCAGGACCAACTCACTGTCATCACAAAATTGCAAAGCCTTCTGCAATTCTACCATAGTAAATGGCCTATTACAGGACTGATTAAACGCTTGGGGGGAATTGAACTTAATCGGCACATGCTCAGCACCTGCTTGAAAGTGCCGAATCACCGCAGAATAATGCTCAGAGCTAGAGCTGTGAGCAAAACTAAGTTAGTAGCAATAGCATCGGAAACCTCCAGTCCATCCACCACAGGACGACCTCCAAGAGAAAGAATAGGATGAAAGAAGAATGAAGCTTTATGCTGCAACAACTGAAGTCATACATAGCGAGTACTAGGCAAGCTACAAAGCCAAGACTAAACCAAACCCAGCCAGAGGCTGAACAAGAAAACAAACTACAACAAACAATGCAGACCAGACTCAGACAAAAACCTCACAACTAAACCCGAATCACTAGTCTTTCCCAACACAACATCCAATGAGACAAAAGCAACTACCCCCCATAACATCAAGCGCAAACGAGCAAATCTAGGAGTCACACAATAAATGACGAACAGTGAAACGAAGCCCACAAATGAACCGAGGTTGAGGCTCACCCAACAGGATGGAGAGGATGCTCAAGTAACACCACAAAAACATACAAAATTCGCATAAGTGCGAGTACTAGACTTAGAACTGTCCGTAAAGACAGCCCCAAATCCCAGAGTACTCCAGGCGGTGCTGCAAGTACAGCAATTTAAACTGGAAAACCGAGTGTGTTGTTTAGGGAACTTCGCAGGAGACAAATCACACCCAAGAAGAAAAAAAGACTCATAAGAGATAGACTCCCCATTTCGATAGGAACAGGGGTAGCATGAGAAAGAAGTCAGCCTTAATATCTTTAGCAGCTATCGGAGCCATACACGATGGGACAACTTGATAACGCCAAGACAAAACCAGAAGAGCAGCAGCCGCACAGTGGTAGGTAGTGTAACATGCTTACCTATTTCAAAAAGCATACTCGGTCACTAGTGACAAAAACAAGAGACCTAACCTGCTTTATGAAGTGTATTCAGCTCAAGGCAAATGCCGCTCAAGGATTGCTCCAAAGAAAAGAAATCACGAAGAGTGAATTGCTAGACTAGAAGCTTAGAAAATTCTCCAGACACAGACACAAAGTACAACAACAAGAGTTGCTGACCTAGAGCGTAATAAATGGCGATGGTGGATTTCTGCGATTTTGGATTTATTCCCATTGTATTATTATTAATTGTGGAGACGTGCTCTACACAACAAAATCAAAATATCATGCAGGGTTGAAGTTGAACCATCTTTTTTTGTTACCCATATCCTTAAGAAAAAAATTTAAAAATTAATAAATATTTTCTATTTAAAGTTGTAAAGACAATCATGTGCTAATAGCATTCTTTAAACCTTGAATAATAAGGCAGCAAAAGGCTCTAAGGAAAGTCTGCCAACCAAGACCTAGGCCGTACCGCGTAGAAGTAGTTGGATGTTCTTATTTGTTCGAAAAAGTAACACATGAATCACTGGCGAAAAAAAACCAGTGATCTAAGAATTTTTAACTGTTTTACTTATTTGTTAGTCTATTCATGTCATTATATTATGAAGAATAGAAACGAGATAACGCTTAAGAGACAATGAAGGTTGAATTGAAACCTGTAAGAAGTAACAGTTCCTTCTCACATTGGTCAAGATTTAAGTATTTCATTTTTCTTGACACAATAATGGCGGCTGAATTCGTAAAAATAGAAATCTATAACTTGAGCCAACGACGTCACAAAATAGTTGGCCATGCCAGGCTTCATAAAAAATAAAGGTGAATATGTAAACCGAAGTTGAAAGAGGAGAAGCATGAGAGTTAAAACCTATCGAGGGAGTAGCATGACAACCTCAGCACGAACGTGGCAATGGCGATAAACGAAAAAGGCCTAGGGTGCCAGCACCAGCAGCAATCATAACCTTACCCCATGAGACTCGTTGTTTAAAATATTTTAAAAAACTATCGTTTTAAAAACAAACGCTTACGCAATTCGGATGGTCAAAAGCCTTAAAATATGCGGATTAAAATTCAAAACCATTGCTGCCGTTATCCATGTTCTCTGAGAAGGAGGAAGGAAAGCGAATTGAGCTAGCTGGTTTGCGCATGCGCTTGCCTAAACATACGTCATTCAGTTGGTGCTCTCAGCGCTAATGGTATCAATTCTTAAAACTAAAATCGCAAAAAAACTTACGAAACTGAGAAAGTAATTGTAATAAAAATAAATATGCACAAATTCCTTTGCTTCTAAATTACAAAAAATTGAATAAAATAAATATGATTAAATTCACGTATATTTATAATTTGATTTACTTGCTAAGAACCAATAATTCCATTAAAAATACTATTACAATCTTCAAAAATAAAATAAATACATTTTATGTTACAGTGATCAAAATCAAACACAAAAACGTGCAAACAATTCACGTTAGTTTATCAAAATACAAATCCCTTCCCGAAAATATTTCGTTTGGCAGTTTTAAAAAGTGCTACAAAATTGTTTCTCAAAGGTGGACTGACATAAAATTTTAAACCGTGTGTTAAATTATCACTTGACTCAAGAAATGTAATTGACGACGAGTCTGATTGACTTTCACTGTCAACACTGTTTCCAAAATATGACTCGGTTGCATAGGTTGTTGATTTGCTTACGAAGTCTACTACTCTGTCTTCTGCTCTATTTTCGTTTTTAACCGGTTTGTTACTCTTTTGAATTGTAGCCATGTAAATAAGAGTCGGGTCTTCACATGGGCCGTGACACTCCAACTCTATTAATGCAAAGGCTTGTTGCTGTGTGTCTTCTTCTGGGTTGACAACGAATAATAACTGAAATATTAGATTAACATATTAAAATACAGAATGGTTATTACAATAACATTAGTAAGTTATTATAATCAACTCGCTGCATTGTCTGAATTTTAAAGCGTATTATAAATTGGAGTTTTGAATATAAGAAAAGATTAGACTCTAATTCTCTTTGCACTGTAGCATTTCAGCAAAAATTTGAAGGACAGTTTATGTACTTCAGTAAATCATTATTGAAAATCTGTATATATTGAAAAAATTTGCAATTTTTGAATTTTAAAACCAATTGAAAGATTGTCATTTCTGCAATTAAATTGCAGTTTCTGTGGCTTTTTGAAAAAACCGTAAGTAGATTTTCAATAAAAAAACTGCAATATTTTGCAGTTTCAGCATAGCATTATGTAAACTGCAATAATGTTGAGATTCTTGTAACCTGAATGACAATTTTTGCAATCTGAATGACAACTTCTGCATTACAGCCGCAACAATTGAAGTTTTTTTAGTTTGCTATAGAAGAAATAAGAAAGTTCAACAATATTTCAAGTGTCTTTCTTACCTGTGATGTCAATAAAAGAACACACGGAACATAACGACCAGCTTGATTACACTGCATGGCTTCCACCGTACAAACAACATACGTTCCAGGTAAAGATGACAACATTTTCCATTCATATTTTAACCGACTATTTCCACTAATTTGAACGAATTCAGTTACAGCCTCGAACTTCTGAGAAAGGATTTTACTCCAACCAGTACCGTGAAGAAATCCTGCAATAAAAATTGCAACTTTAAATTGAAGGCATACAGAACATATAAATTAATTATATAACCTTGTCCTGCTTGTGCTATCAGTTCAGCAGCACCTGCCACAGGTTTTGCAACAACACCAACTAATCCTTTGCCTACACCAGACATGATTCCAGTTACTGCTGCTGCTGGCGGAAAACCTTTTTGATCAACCACTTTTTGAATAGACTGAATGGGTTGATCAACTATTCCTGCAATGGCTCCTAGAAGACTGATGCCAAAGCCACTTAACCCCTGTGTCAAACCCTGGGTCAAGCTATCTGGTTTTTGGCGACGCGCCTCTTCATTTTGAAGATGGTATTCTTCATCTAAAGAAATTCTTTCCATATTTCTTGAGACACTGCTGGCCCAAGTGGTTAATGAAAATAAACTTCCTGAAATGTAATTAAAACTGATTAGTTCTGCTCAGTCATTCGGTTTGATAATTGATTGGAAGTTTTGTTAATATTTTACATATATCAGGTCACTACAAACAATAAAGTTAATAGCAATAACAATTACCTGCACTAAACTGTCGAAAAAGTGCGGAAGTTCCATAAGCCACTCCTGAAAGAAAAGCCCAAGGACCACTGAAAAATCCCTCATATGGCAGTCGGAGAAAATCGGCAAATCCACTCCCTACTGCTCTGGCAAAACCACCTGGATTACCAATTAGGTCAACAGATCCTACAACCCAACCTACAATATAAAATAACAAACATTTTTACTTACTCCAACTAAACCCTAATAATAAATATAAAGTTTACCAGCTTTGAATATTGCCCCTGACACGTAATGAATCAACATCGCGTTTGTAACCTTATCTACAGTAGACACAATATGCTTCCTTTCAAATTTATTAAACGTTAAAGGCACTTCAACTAAAGAAATATCCAATTTGATTGAAGAATGAATGCTGATCAATATATGCAGAGGTTCCATCAATAGTGTGTGTGTTTGAAAAGGACTTGCATAAACGCTACTCAATACAATGAACCGTCGAGACAATTTTCCTTCTCTTGGGCCAATATTTCTGTATTTTCTATTTATTCCTGGTTGAGAAGTATACCGAGAAAACACACTGTAAATCTTGAACAGAAATGAATCTTCCAAATAAATAGCAACTGGGTTCATTGCTCCATACATTGTGTCCATACACAAAATCTGACTTTCCGGGTTTTTTTCTCTTGTCAGTTCAAATTTGAAAAACGCATTCTTCTTCATACTTTGTAAAATTATCTCGAAAGGAATTGCGAAATCAAAATTTTCTTGCCAAGTATTTTGTGGTGATAACACAACTGGATAGTCATATTTTGCTTGACCAAACATCTGGTTGTCAACTTGA
Organism: Pachymerium ferrugineum; assembly: GCA_034686365.1. Lineage (NCBI taxonomy): Eukaryota > Metazoa > Arthropoda > Chilopoda > Geophilomorpha > Geophilidae > Pachymerium > Pachymerium ferrugineum. Next base: position 16,381 of record JAQGAS010001236.1, on the reverse strand, counting down.
ATTTGCCCTGCATATAAAAACATTATTTGTCCTGTCCTGGTGCGGATTCGCTTTGTACTTGGTAGTATGTCCACTTTATCTCGCATGACAACAAGCAGGTTGTCTGCTGTTATTCGTATAAGTTCTGTGGCTTGGGCCGTTAAGGAACTGTCGTTTAGACATATAAGGCAGAATTGTTTGTAGTGAATGTTTAGGTAAAAAAATGGGTCGATTTTAGGAGGACGGGTCGAAGTCGTTGCGACTTTCGAATCTGTGCCATTCTGAAAATAGAATTTATAAAAATAAAAAAATTGTTCACTTCTACGGGAATTTAACATTTACATGCAGGCAGAATACACTACACCACAAGGTAATTGTAATCCCTCAACTTTATTTTTATATAATTGTACATTGCATATTATACCTTCTTATTGCTTCCATTTTCTTCATTTTCCTTCAGTAAATTAATCTGCTTAACTGGAATTTTGGGTACGGCATGAACAGTCTTGACATGTTCTCCCAACTCTATCCTTCCTCGAATTTCTTTAGCAGACACTTCCACTCTACTCACAGGCTCCACAAACAAATACATGGAATGAGCTACTCGTTCTAAGTGAATTTTTACATCTCCATAATTCGGAATGTTAAGAAATAAATCGCCCTCTGATGTAATATCAACTCCTCTGCTCCATATCAAATAATTTTCTTCATTGTACTCTTCTTTTTCAACGCAGCTACTAGCCAAATGCAATTTGGGCACATTGTCTTTATCATATAACTCTGGATAGCGTTTACATAATTGAGGTAGAGTGTAATGGCACGCAGTCATTGCTGAAACAACTGGGAAAATTTTGACCAATTCAGTTTGCTCCACAATTTGAATTCCTGTGTATAATAAATAATTAATTCATGAATTTATAAACACTTCTATTAAAATTCGTACCATCAGATGAATGTTGGGTATATTGTCCGTAATAAAGCGGTATTGAACACTGATTGTGTAATAGAAGTTGCGGGGTTTTATCATTTCTAAGTATCAGATATGTAATTTTATCTAATTCATGAGATGTTAAGATCATTGGCTTTGTTGTTACAGGTAAACCACAACTGAATGTGGAATTATCCTTAGACGTAGGTAGAGCAAAACATTGCCTTGAATTTGAGTCTTTTGTGTTTATTCTGCAAGGCAGACTCCAATTTTCTACATCATCAGACTCGCTTAAATTGGAAAATGAAATATAGACAATGTGTTCCTCTGGAGTAGCGTAATAAATCACGTCTGGTTGAAACGTTTCCCAAAAGAGGAGAGGAATTATGATGTTGCGTCCTGTTTCCTTTTTGGATTTTAGATGGCAGTTAGAAATGTCACTGGGTTGAAAGTCGTACTGCAGAGAAAACACATTAATTTAATTTTTTATACATAGAAATTATTACCATATCCAGCCGCTTACATAAAAATAGTAATATGATGTGATTACCTTTTTTTCTGTTCCTGGTACCGTAAAAGAGGCGACTCTTAACGACAGATCAGTATTGTTCACTACATTGTAGGCTGGTTGTACGGTAAACAGTCGAATTCCATGCCGAATTTTTGTAGTCATTGTCAAACAGCAAAGCTACAATAACAAATTTTGATATAGATTACAATTAAACTTTTACTAAATAACTCACCATAGATTTGGTTCCTTTTTTAATTTTAACATCACAACGTAGAAACCCCTTCAGGGGTATAGAGTTAATCACATTTGGCCAATAGCGGCGTAAAGACCAGTCATCTGAAGATATTTGAAGTGGGTCTGAGTAGTGCACTTCATTGTCATGCATCATTCCAAGTTTCATAAACTCCTGTGTGCGCAGTACATTAGGAATAAGTTATACGATTTTATTCTAATTCAATTACTCAATATATCATTAAGTCACTTTTCCAACCTTAATCTTTGGGCAAGCAAATGCTTCTCCACTTTCTATTTTCCAATCTTCACTTTGTTCTGTTACAATTACCAAATCAATAGTACTTTTATTGATTATCAACCCCCAAGGTTTCACATCTATCAGCAATGCATTACAGGCGGGCCAACGCTGCACAAGGGAAACCTAAAATTCCAACGTACGATAAATGCAAACATAAAGCTTTAATAACTTTGTTAATTCACCTCTAATTCAATATTTGGTTTCAATGTTGCAGGATGTTTCAGTCTAGGTTTCTTCTCTTGAGACTTCATAATCCATTCACTGACTTCTGGCGGAAGCTTTTGAAGACTTCTGCAAATTTTTTACAAAATGTTATACGATATTGCTAGACCTTTGTTATCACTCATAGGTACTTCTCGTAATCTTTATCATTGTACGGCCACAGAAGCGAGTTCACTGACATTCCAGAAGTAGACATTTCTTCAACACTTATTGACCGAGGATATGGCAATTTACTGACTTGACTTATCATATTGGTGGATATTGGTAAAAATGGTTGTGACATTTCAGCTTCAGGTCTAAAAACAGCAATAGGAGTATATTATCGGTGAATGTAAAAACATTTTACAACAAAATTAGTTACTCAAGCTTAAATGCCAGTTGGTGTGTCAAGTCAGATGGACCTTTACAGTGCAATTGATGTTCATTACCCCAACCATCAATTTCAACAGAGAGTGACTGATTGAGACTTGGAGTTGATAAAAGAAGGTTGATTGAACATGGCAAATGTGTTCTAATAATATATAAAGGTACTAACAAAACCTGAAATAGAATGTTAAAAGAATCAATATGGGGCATAAATAAAAAATTATTTAATTAAAATGTTGTCATAAAAATGCCCTAGTCTGACTTTTAAATTTGTAAACCTTATTTCTTTGGTAATTCTTTGGAAATCAACTTACTAAAATTTGGCAACTTGATCCTATTTTTTGAGTAAAGAAATGGCACCACAAATTAAAAACTTGTCCATTATTGATGGGAACCTAAAAGAAATATTTCAAATATTAAGTTAATACATCAATTACAATAAGGTTGGCATAATTTACTTTCACTAAAGTAGTGTCTGTAAAAAGCGATTTTTGAGGAAAGTGAATTTCTTCTGACCAAGCTTCATTCAAGCATCGGATTCTAAAAGCGCGTCTTGTACCCGGTTCTGACAAAAATGTTGCAGCCGAAGATTGCTTTTCTAAGGTGAATATCTTTTCACCTCCCAGGCTCATTTCATCGCTATATTTAAAAACAGGTGTCATCTTAATTTCAAAGGGTTTATTTAGTCTATTAGCAAACACCGTCTGACCACAAATAGTAATCTGAAAAGAGAAATGCATTTCTCTTACAACTTGTATCGGTTAGGATTTATAATTGTGATTACCTGTTTAAACATATGATTAACTTTTTTAATTTTAATGAATAATGTAACTCTTTGAACTTTTTGTTCTACAACTCTAATTTCCACTCCAAATTTATCAATTCCAAACGGCTCGCACCATTTCCATTTCATTCCTTCTACGCATAAATGCAGTAACTGAAATAAAGATAAAAAGGAATATCGTTCGTTTTTCTTTCATTTAAATGCACTTTAAATGAAAGTTAATATCTATACCTGCTTATTTTTATGAGTCCTCCAGCTGTAGGCATGCATCTGCCGAGATCGCAAAACTATGTTTTCGTCAGTGTCAACCTACAAAAGAGCACGATAGTCAATTAACAGAAAAAAACAACAAAAGAGTAGGTTGATTGTACCTGTCCAAATCGAATTGTTTCTTGAGTGTCATTACAAATCACATAGTGAGTCAGGAAAAGCTGATCAATGCAAGAATCCTCAGGTGGCTGAGAGAAAAAAAATTACCTTCATATAAATTTTTTTAAACTTCAAATGAATACTTGTAGTACCTGTTGAAAGATGTAAGCAGCAAAGCTCAACGTATGGATGACGTTCTGCCCAACGAAGATGAAAGTTGGTTCAGCCTTAATTGTAATATCAGTAAGAGACGGCTGCAAAATACATACTGTTAGGTTCTCACAGTTTTAGTATTAAAAATATTTAGTATAACCTTTTGTTCTGGTGCATAAATTATTTGCATTTGGAAACGAACTTGTTCTATGAATGGTCTGTAGGTGAGTGTTCGGTACTCTAATATGTCACTGCTGGACGTTGTATTCAACTTAAAATAAAAATGTCAATCACATTATACAAATGTAACTTAAAGCAAATTATGACAAAAATCTTACTTCCAGCTTGTGCCATGTTTCCCATGAATTTGTTGTCATGACAGAATTTTGAAATAGCAATGTTAAAACTCCCTGGTCTAATGGCATTGTTCCATCGAAAACGAATGTACTTAAGGCAGGCGTTTCACCTTCAGGTTCATTTAAATAAAAAAAAAAAAAAAGCGAAAGAAATTAGAAACAAAACGTTACTGTAGAAAATCTCTAGCGTAACGAAGCAGTTTTCCTGCAGTAAAAATGAGATTTTAAACATACTGCAGTATTTTAGGACAACTTTTATTTTTTTGGGCAGCAGTTTTTGCATTTTACTTTATATTTTCCAAGCTGTGAGTGTGCAAATGTTACCTGAAGGTGGTTGGAGGTGATTAACTAAATTCATATTCAGACTCTCAATGGCCAATCGGGTTTGAATAACCTGTATCAATTTAGGATTAAAATAGGAATCAACTCTCATGCAGGCAGCAAGAGCAAGAGGTGAAACTAAATTTCTTCTACTGATATGTTCTTCGGATCTGAAAATTATTTTTGAAAAAGCTGTCATAGCATCCAAATTAATTCATACTATGTGATATTCTTACTCGTCTGTAGGATCAAAATAATCTAAAACGACTCTCCAGCGGTTTGAAGTAAAAAGATGCTGCTTCGTATCAGCCAGTACAATGCGCGGCAAATTCAAATTACAGTGTTGACTTTCTGACAAATGAAATTGCTGGCATGTTATGTATGACCGTGTAAGGTTGTCCCAATATTGAAGAACACACATAACCTGCAGAATATAAAAATGTATATTACAAAAATTTTTTTTGTATAAACCCAGCACAAATGGGAAAGGCTACTTGAATAAGAACGTAGCGCCATTTTGTGCAGAATATACAAGTTATAAAATTATACCTCTTCATTAGTTTCAAACTGGGTAGATGCGTCACTGGCAGTTCGGAACGGTACAGGATAAATTTCAGCTCTTGTTAAAACTCGTGGTTCGGGATAGCACCAAGTCATGCTGGCAGGTTGATCTAGATGCCCTTTACAGAAAACTATTTCATAGGGATATGGCTGAACTCCAGTATCATCAGCATCCTGAATATACTGGAATCGGCCAACACGCAAGTCGTCGTGCCAAGTCTGCTCATTCAATTCCAATTGAGTTTTGGATTTCTCTCTTTTCCTTACGGCTGGTGTCGTCTTTGTATGCTGCAATATTAAAAAAAAAACATTTATATAAATCATCTTAGACAATTGTTTCACAAACCTTAAAATATTTAGTTAAATGTTTCTCCAGCTTCTTGTAGCACAACCAAGTCTCTCTTCCAATGAATATTGACATGGTTTCAAATTCTGCGTTAATACAAAGTCGAGGAATAGCTCCGGATTTATTCCAAAAATCCCAAACAGCTTGGCAGTTTATGGTTGGACAACACGGATCTAACAGAATCCGCAATCTGCTGTTGTAGGATGTTTTCACAGAAAAATTCTCTGAGTACAGTTGTAAAGCCAGTTCATCAATCATAGCTTTAAATAAGTTACATACATTATTAAATGTTGAATTAGCCAAAATGAGAATGCAGGAAAAGCTATTACGCGTTTACAAACCATGGCTATACGGATACGCAGACCAGTACTTGTTAATGACAGAAATGTCACCAACAATTTATTGTCTATTAACGTGACTGATTATTTGGTAGATTCTTGAATAAAATTATACCTGAATTGCAAACGAATATTGTAGTTTTTCGAACAGACCAACTTATATTGGCGCACAAATGAACCGTTATGAATCACAGTTATTCGCTTAGCCTGACGGAAGTTTATCATTTTGCTCATTCCTGCCAGTATAACTTTCCCTACACATCTCATTTAATATCTGATCTGTCGCGGTTTTACTTACAATTTTTTTCTCCTTCCAAGATTATATTAACTCGTACACCATCCCAAGATACAATAGCGTGTGCACTTTCTTCATGGGGGATACTCTCAAGTACAATGACAAACTGAACAGTTGATAAGTGAACATGTCTGAGAAAAGTTCCAAAATATCTTAATTTCGCAACGATTTCATTAATGCTGGATGATTGATGTCGCAAACTGTTCGCATCTGCTGAGAATAAATCTTTGGATGAGATTTCTGATGTTGCCAAAACGGAGTCAGTTTGTTGACGTGTCACGTTCAAAGTCACTTCTATATACCTTAGGACCTGTTCATATTTTGATAGACTCATATTTACTCTGATGGGACGAGAAAGTTGAACTTTCACATCAGCTGAAATAAAACAAAAAAACTTTTGTAGAATACACTTTGACTCCTTTTCAAACTTTCTTTCCAAAAACTAACATACCTGAACCTTTTAAAAAATTCTTAATGGAAGCAGTAATCAATGAAGGCGAAATCCCTGTCCTCTCATTAACATCTCCAGGTCTTGTTTCCACCCAATTAACAGTGTAATCTTCAACACAAGGTAACGGAATGTCTCTTTTTAGCTGAACTACTTTGTCATTACTTCCTTTCAAAACGAAATCAAAACACGAAATATCCAATTTGCTTTCGGCGTGCCGGCATCGTACAAAAGCATGAGGTTGCGAAAAAGTTAAATAAACAATTGGTATTAAACTATCTTCATTCGAGTCTTCGGGTTCTTTCAATCCAATATTATCTAGTTCCTCCTTTTTCAACATTGATTCTTTCAATGTTAATGTATCGCAATAAGCCATTACAGAGAAACCCCTAGCGGTGAATAGAATTTCAAAGGGAACTAGAGCAAATGGATTCCACTGGGATCGTTCATTCCACCACTTATTGTTTAATATCTGTTGTTGGATTATAACTTTGGCTGTGGGCCCAATGGATAGTAGAGGGTTTGATCGTTGGATCGAATTTTGGTGGAAAATGGATGGTTCGCTTTCAGTGCCACTTTCAAGGCGGATTTCGATTCCGCTGTCTGGCTGTTCTGACATCCAGTTTGAAGGTCCGCTTTCATAATTTGGATGAGCTTTTGGTTTGTGCATGCGTCTTAATGGTTCATGAATTACGTCCAGTATGGTCAATATATTTTTTTCACATATTTCGTAGACCAACCCCAATTGCTTGAGGCTTATGTATATGTCTATGTCGCTGGTTAAATTTACTTCAAAGGAATGACCTGCTACAAGAATGTCCTGAAAAGTTGACTATTATAGTTAGTGATAACAGGTTGTGACTTAATGATTTACCTCTTTGAGTTGTTTGTATACTATAGCAGGAGCTGCAAGAATCCTGATATTGAAATCCGAAATCAAAGGTAAAAACACTACTTCAGATTCAGTGTCTGATGGTTTTGTAAGTTTGTTGTTCCATTCTAATGCAGGGTTTTCTCCCATTGTATGTAGCTGAGTGCCGACACTGGGAGATTCACTGACATGACTTCGTTTAACAAGTTCGCCCCAAGAACCTTCAACATAAGATGAATATAAAAATTAAGCAATGTTGAAAAGATTAACATTAGCTTAAGTAAAACTTTTGTGCAATATTTTAATAACAGTGTAGAATTTCTCATTTTTAAGAGGATTTCAGTGCGTATTCGTCCAACCAGCAACGTATCCAACAAATGCCAAAAAGTTAACAAACTCGAATTAAGGCTAATCAAGTTTAAATGTTTATTCAGCACTACAGATTGTAAACTAAGTAATGCTGTGATTCGTGGCTTGTAATGCATACTAATAATCAATTTAAACTGTGTAAATGGGCACCAACTTATAAATCTGGCAATTTGCCTTGTTGGTTGAATACGTTGCTACGTTAAAGTGTCTGACAATAATGTAAGTTACTGTTCTTATTAGCTCAATATCCGTATATTTTTTGCACATTATTACCTGTTGACAAGCTTATCACTGCAATATCCATTTGATATTGCCGATCTTCAACATCAGAGCCTGGCACATTGATTATTCGTGCTTGCTGAGCTAATGCAAGAATATCAGACCGCAATACAATTCTTGACAGCGGATTGTCCACCTGAGATGCAATGGATATTTTTCCTACTTGAAACACTAACATGTCGTCGTCATTCCGACTATCATCTTGTTGATTTTTAGGTATAAAAACTCTAATAGCACTAATATGAAGGTATAGTAATGGCAAAGTATTATTATTCAACATCTGGAACTGATAACCTTGTGGCTGAATCATTGTATCAGCTGCCACTTTCATTGTAAATTTAAGAGGTTCATTAAAATTCTCAAATTTTAAATAAAAGAAGGGTTCGAAGATGCGAAAACAAGTTGTTAGCACTGGAAAAAACAACACGCAATCGAATGAACGAATTTTAACGTCGATCTCGCTGACGTAACGATTGGATATTTGGTAAGAATCGATTGGTTTAGGCTCATGTTCGCGCAGTAACTGTGTCCATCGACGCTGTACGTTTTTACTGAGGGCACGGGTCAAGTTGACAGTCAAAAAATTGTACGTGTATTTAGATTTGCTTGAAAGTTCTATTTCTATATCGTCTATTGATGTATCGAAGGAATCTAAAAGAAAATAAAAATGTTCAAAAGTTTGTTTTGGTTGTCGGAAATATTTTACCAGCTTTTGGGTTCGGTATGCTTATATTTCGACATAGCTTGTCGGTACACGTAAAAACTATTCCTTTGAAAGGACCTGGTACGTATTTGTTTAAGGTGTTACTAAATCAGAAATAAAAACAAATTTACTTATTCAAAAACTGTGAAAACAAATTTAGTTTAATATGGCTAGGAAAGGTTATCAGTCAGTAAGCCATCAAGCCTATTTATCTAAAACTTGCAACAGTCCAAATAAGAACTAGAAATTGGCTATATGGCTTGCACCGACTATTTAAGTATAAAAATACAAAAAGAGAGAAGCTTGCAGTCATACTCTTTTTGATAATGATTCCAATTAAACGTTGTAAGTTTGAATTTCAGTTTACTATACACTTCTTGTATATCAAGTGACAATCCAAGTTCGTCAAATTCCAAATTCAGACAAGTACCTATGAAATATTATTCAGCCATAAAATAGAGAAATACCCACTTTATTTTTTTTTACACATACCGTTTATGGACAGTAAATCTACAGTCAATTTGGGTAATGTCCACTGCACCCACAATGTTAACTTTGGTAAATCAGCAAAAAGATGTTGAATATCATCTTTAACGCTTTGAATACCTAGACTTGAACTTTCCACTTGACTCAAGGTCGCTTTATCACCACTTGTATTAAATAAACTAAAAGTTGTATCTTCTGTTGTTAAACCAAATAAAACTACAAATGAGGTTGCACGTGATAATAATTTAGCTGCAGCATCTAATGCATTTTGAGCAATATCAGCAAGAATCACAACCTTTAAATGAAATAATTAGTTTTAACAGTTCGGCTAAGTCTAAAATTTGATATTACTTGTTTGTCAGACATTTGAACGTGGATTAAATCATTGTCAGCATGTACACAGACATTAATTTTTGATAATTTTGCACAGGAATCTGATTCAGTATTAAGAGCAACAGTGGCTGACAATGACAAGCAATTCACACAATATAGCGCCTCTCTCGCAGAGTTCAATGTGTAGACACTGAAATTTGTCAAAGAGAGTGTCCAAGGGAATAAATCTTGACCTAGTTGAATGAAATTAAAGTGTTACAATTCATTTCCTCTATTACAAAATGTTAGATTTACTGAGATTCAATCCTTCCAAAGTGTAAATAGGGATGTCTTCAACAAGCATAAACAAATTCTGTTTTTGACTTCCACTATGAAGTAGGACTTTTGGCAGATTGACTACTAACATATCTGGGGTTGCAGAGGAATAAAATAACCTTTGTAGTCCATGCCTGATATCTGTAAAGTTTGTGGCTAATACAGCAGTAGTAGTTGGCACAAAAATTGTACATGTCTCACAGTTAACCTATAAAAATATTAAAAATTAAGATTTTACAAAACAAAGGGTGAGTTCATGAGGAAGTCAAATGTCATGATTAAATAATGATTTGCTTTTATATGGTGTGCAATTGTGCATATCCAGTGTTAGATTTGCGCGGAATTAAAGGGAATATTTGAAATAAACTTTGGCACATTGAGGAAAAAAGAACAGAATGTGGAAAATGGTGCCCACTCCTAATAAGACACACGATTCAATAAAAAGTTGAATTGTTTGGTACTTACTTCAATCAACAATCGTTTCAAAATTGAAAATGTCTGAAGAAACTGTTGAATCATTTCCTTTGGAATGATAAATTTATCACTTTCACTCTTCAAAAAAGATTGGCTTTCAGTAGGAACCGTACTTGACGGTGCAGATGCTGTAAAGTATATCTCAATGTTAAACTGAACCTATAACCTATCAAACGCATAATTACCTTTAGATTCAACAGCTTCCTCTTTTCTTGGAGATTCTACCCGCACAACTGAGTTCAAATTTAAATCAGGAAAATAGTCAATCCACTCAAAAATTGCCGGATCCAAATAAACACTTATGCCTTTAACTGATAGGAGAAAGAGTGTTGGTGCTAAAAAGAAATCGTGATCTTATAGTAAAAACCTCTTTATACAGTAAATATTGCTATAATAAAATACCAGAAGAGGAGTTCATATCTATTGGAAACTGAACAACAATTTTGACGAATTGCTGTGGAAGATCTTGATTTTGTTCAGGGATGGGCGACGTAAAAAAATCAACAGAATGGATGGCGTCGTTTCCTTCAGGTCCATGGAATATCAAAACTTGTTGAGGTTTGTGATTCACTGTCAAACAAAATACTTTTGTTATATTATTGAACTGTAGAGATTCAATAACCGTGTCAGGACAAATTGATTGTAAATAAAAGTTTGTGATCTTCCAATGAACAACGCATTGCTTTAGTTGATAATTTTTATCTTTACTTTGCAAATTCGGTTTTTTAAAATAAGAGACGACAAAGTAAGTGTGAAATTACTGGTCTCAATCTAACACATGCACAAACTTTCATTTAAAACTAATTTAAAAAAAAATTTTGCATGTCAGATATTCAAAACTGAATTTACCCCAATACTGAAAGGTAGAATAACAACTGCTTAAATGTATAATAGCAGAACGAACAGCATCATTTTGGCTGTATTTGCACTCAAAAGCATTTGCAGAAAACTCTATAGTTGAATATTCTAAAATTAAAAAAAAATAATTAATAGAAAATAATTTCCAACATTATTTGAATTCTGTACCGTTTGTGGTAGACAGCGAGTCTTGAGGTAAATTTGTGTAAATAAATCTAGTTTTTTCAACACACGGTTTGTACCAAGAATTCAGGATACTAGAAATTAAAAGCACTTGTGGCCACGTTACACGGAAACAAAAGCGACTAGTTTCTAGTAAGAGTTCTGTTTTTGGTTGGAAAGGATTTTTCCATAAATCTGGATGTTGCAGCTCCTTTAGGTAAATTGCACCACTGAATGATGGAATGAAATTCAGATTGGAATCGAATTGTCCATTGCTCAAGGTGCCCAAACAAAATTCAACATTAAATGCCTATGATGAAAAAAAAAATTAACTCCTCTACTTCCTTCATACTAATAATAAAATACACTTTAAAGACATGTACGATTATAACATTTTAACCCAAATTAGTGATGATTGAGATCATGCGACCTGCACACTAATTTAGATTATACAGAAAATGGTAAAAATATTTTCTGTTTTATCGTATTAATAACCCTTACCTTTGCTGTTACGTGCGACTGACTATTGTACAGAAAATGGTCGCTTAATGGATGCATATTTACAGCTATTTTAACAATTTTCTTTGGGTACATAGGAACAATTTGCTGCATCTCCAGTCGACTAGCTTCAATAATAATAACAGGTTGAGTAACTGTAGATGATTCTGCTCTCTCACTAGTTGATATTTTCTTCAAACAAAATTTTTATAAATTATTATTTAGCGTTTAAATCAACTGTTATACATATGTCAATTCACCGATTTCTTTCTAGAAACTGAAGTCGCCATTACATCACAGGACGGATGATTACTAGCAAAAAGGCGGAGCTTTGGTTGAATTATTGATAAAGAGTAACATTTAAATGGAATAAATTCCTCCAATTTTATTGCGTCTTCAGTTGATGGCGTGGAATGTTTTTCATTTCGCTGAATAATAACTGCAAAGAAATCAAATTCAGAAGATGGTTGACAAAACGAAAAGGACCTGTACCCTCAGTAGAATTTTTATATGGCTCAAATTCACGATTAAAAGCAGATCTGATAAACTTTTCTAAGCGATGGGCAAAGTTGGCTGTCACGTTGAATTCGCAAGGTCCAATTAAACACCGTACCATTAGCCTCTCTTTCAAATTACTATCTTCCAAGTCTGTGAAACTATTGGTGGAGTCCAAATCTAAAACCAAAGTAATTTACAAATTACTTAGAATCCTAAAGTTTAAATGTAAGAGTATTAATTAACGAATTCAAAAAATATTTACCAGACAAATCTTCAGGTAGAACGACGTGATAAAAATAATCTAATGAAAACGTTGGACTGCATTCTAATAATTTAGTTTCACTTAAAACTTTAAAGTGTTCTTCCCAATCGTAACTGTAATCGCGTCGCTGCTTTTGATTTTCAGGTGAAGCCTCATTAAATAACGATTGATCAAAATAATGTCTGTCGGTAGTTCCAAGCTGACCACCAGCTGCCAAGACTGGTTCCTGTGAGTTTATTATGAAAGAATTATTGATCTAGTTTATTTGCATATGAAATCTGGTTTTTTTTTAATTCCTTACAACAAAATCTGGTGCGAATGAGCCAACACAAACGCATTCTCCAACACTAACTACTTGACCAGCACTCACGCCCACTTGAATATTGGCCCAGTCAGGATGCCGGACAGCAGCATTAATGAAGAGGCCCTCTGCAGTCAAACAAGCTAAAGGGCGAAGTGTGACTTTCTGCGTCTTAGAACTGGTCTCTGTTAACTGAAATGTAATGCCATAAAAAATTTTTATTTTAGACAAAAGGAATTTACGTTCGAAATTGAACTCTTGGGCTAAACATACTTAGTATCAATTTTTCGAATTTTTTAAAACTACTGCAATATAATTGTTACATATAAAGCTCAGCCACCGAATAAAATCAGATTTTGAATTTTGTTATAGTGTCATTCATTACATTTATACGTAAGATTGTTCGGACAAGATTAAAGTTCCTGGTCTGGATTGTGCTTCAATTTATATTAAGACTAAAAGACAATGTATTTGTTTATAAATATTCAGGGGTAATGAATAACCGATTACTGCTTCTGTCAAATCATACGGCCGATCTAAAGCATGCATTGCAGAAAAGCCCAGTTTCATTACAAACTATCAATAATCTTTACTTTTATAGTAACTGTTGCTTTGTGCAAAAAAGCAGCAAAGTGAAAAACTGGATTGGGAGCTTGTGGTCCAAACGTGTCGTCTCCTGTAACATCGTCTTCCCAGATGGTGTTTAACTGAGGTACCAAAGACCATGCCCATGAACCCCACGTCTGTTCTTCTTCCATACTTTCTGACAAGCTTTTAGCTACGTCATTCTCAAAGTCTGTTGTCACTTTGGGTGGAACGAGAACCAAATCACCAAAATATAAAGCCATGCAAAGTTGGGCGAGTCGTAATAACATTGGTAACTGCTGGTCAGTTACAGACAATTCCATTTCTTCAGATTTGAAATCAAAGCGAGAAACAGAAGGTGATCTTGACGTGGGACTGTCATAGGCAATGTAGGCCCGCCCGTCTATTACACTGCGGTACAACAGTGGATCCTAAACCCGAAAAAAAGGAAACAAATTAATTTGAAGAGTTAAATGAAGATAGTTTCTTGATTGCCGGGAATGGAGAGGAGATACCAGGTTTTAATTTACTAAATTTCTGAAATATTAGTTATTCAGATCTATTAGTTTACTTAGCAGTTTATCACTAAACCCTACAGGATTCTTAACATATCCCTTTAAAAAATATTAACCAAATACTTTTGACATGTAGAAAATAAGATAAATAGTTGTTAGCAAATTGTATGCGGTCTATTGCAATAACCAATAGAATGCAGTCTAATTTGCATTATAAGACTCAAATCAGATGTTGCTTAGAAGCCCATCCGTACAACATTTACTACAATTTTTTAGTAATATTTAATAAGAATATGTTCAAATCCTGAAACGCGAACTTCTTCCCTTTTCGCACGACAAAATCAAGAAAATGCTAACTAATAACAAAAGCTCTATGAGTTAACCTGATAGGTGTCGATTTTTCCACTAGCATTTCTTTGATCCAAACAAATAGTCACATCGATTAAAGAAATTAACTTCCTAACAATCAAATCAGTTTGAAGCGTATCAACATATGCTCTTTCCCAGTCACTATTGGCTGTATGTAGCTGAGCCGATTTGACATTTATGGAAAGTACGATATCATCTTCTACATATTTCAATATAACGTTGTTACAAATTATATTCATGTTGCTTAAAATTCTAGTGATGAGCGAATGCACATAAGACGGGGGAGCCTCTTCGACTTCCAGGCGTTGAGGCTTCCGTTTTTGTCTTGACTCATCAGATCTAATAAAAATATTATAAAATAGTAAAACATTTAAATTATGTAATTTAAATTAGATTCACCCTGATGATTCTGTCTCTGCAGAGTCAGTTTCTGTGCCATCTTTTAATTTTAGAATACATTCAAATGTATTGACAGTCACTGTGATAGGTTCTGATCCAAGTTTGGTCCAAGGCACATTGATTCGCAATTCGTGCACGTGACCATTGACAAATGTAAATGGTAGTTGAAGTTCTTGTTCCAACACGTCCAAACGAAGGTCTAAATTATTAAAAACACCTTCGCCACCCCATAGAGAAACCTATAAAAAAATAAATATTCTTTAAAAATTGTATATTCTTTTCACATGGATGTCTTGAATAAATTTTGCATGTTTACTTATGTAATGGTTAGGAAATGAAAGTTCAAAGGTCATAATGTTTAGTCTATTTTAAAATATTTAAGTAACTGTACCTGAGAATCTTTGACGGCTATATTTTTTACATATTTCTCTACGTAGCTTAGAAGAAGTGGTGTTACTATTGACTCGAGTTTAAACATTTCTTCTCTTCATTAATAAATAGAGTAACCAGTATCGAGTCTACTTTTCCTTATAGCTACGTCGTATATCTGTACGAGGAAAATAAACTGGATGAAATTATTAATTTTTGTCGGATATGAACTAATTTAATAAATAAATAACACATGTAACCTTGAAAATTTATACGTAGTCGAAGTTAAAGGGGTTGATTTTCGGACAAGTTGTTAAGCGGAGAATTATTTTTTTCCTTTAGTTACTTACACAAAAGTTGTCTAGTTTATGCTTGTTTTTTCTATTATCGTACCTGAAATCAACTGGCAAGCCATCATTATAAAAGTGAAAGCAAATAGTCCAGTACACTTTTCCTCCTCATAGCCATTCGTGTAAGTCAGGGAAGTGGCGCCGCCTTTAGTTAAGCATTCAAAGCAGAATAGGTCAATAAGATTTCACTTTAAAAAATGTGTAAAATTAAATTACTGCGATCTGCTGTGATCTTCTGGTCAGCCGCAAATGATTCAAAAAAGTTAGAAAATAGATAAAGTTTCACTTAACTTAAGTCCAACTTATTACGAAATATTGAATTACAAATTGTATTAAAGGAAACCAGAGGAACAGATGCTATTTATTGATAGCTATTATCAGTCATACACCCACTACTCGCATAAACTACCATTAATGACAAGTAATGTAAGTTTGAATTAAAATCCTTTTCATCAAAAAAATTTTTAATTAAATTGGTGATAGCGACTTTTTAAAGTAATATAAAGTTTGGTTTTTTGGGTTAATTTTAATTTATTTTTTCGTGTTTTATTTTGCAAAATTTAAAATTATTACATTTGTCAACTATGGTCAACTATAAAAACTGCAAGCACCACGTGACTAAAAGGTAAGGCAACATTTTAGGTAGTAATCGGGTTTTAGAGAGTACTCAATCAAACAGCCGGCATCCGAAGTCGTGAGGATTCAAGGCCATCACGTTTGTTTTGACCTTTTTAATATTGCCCAAAAGCTAATGGAATTCACTTCGATCTTAAATGACACAAATTGTTAAAGCTGTCTTGTAAAAAAACCGGTAAAATTATACTAATTTCATGCTAGTTTCATAAAGGACTATGCCCCGAAAAAAGAAGTCGCGCA
>JAQGAS010001235.1:0-23048 GCA_034686365.1 Pachymerium ferrugineum | reverse complement strand
GACGACGCCGTGGCCGTTTTCCAGGCCGAATTTGCCGCGGCGTTCGTCCGGGCGATGGCAGTCCACAGACTTGTCCCACTCACGCCATAAACGCAGCCACCCCCGGCCACTCCCATCACCAGCGGCACCGGTGTCCAGACACCTGATTTGTTTTAATTATTTTTTTCAATTTTTGGGTATAAGTGAGGAAGTGACCACTTCTCCTTATAACCAATGGAACAGTATTTTGAGGTACCTTCAGCGTAAAAAGGCTCTGGAAAAAGAGTTGTTCCTACGCCTATTGTGGTGACCCGATTTTACAAAAAATTGTTAAAAGATAAACAACTTTTTGAAAAAATATTTTACAAAAAGAATACTTCAACGTTAATCACACAACTTCAGTTTTTTTAATAAGCGCAGGAAGAACTTAATTGATTGCAGGAGTAAGTAGTGTAACGGTTAGAACAGTATAATAAAGTTATTTTTGAAACACAACATTGCTTCTGTGATAACAGAAGAATTTCCAACTTAAAAGAATATCCAACTTATAAATGTACGCATGGTCCCTTATTTAACCCTAACAGCCCTATATTTATCCTAATAAATATATAGCCATGTAGAATGAATCATCCAAATATATTCAACACTTGATTAGTGGCCTTTAGCTAGGAACGTACCACCACCCTCCAGTATGATTTTATTCTCCAGCATTCTATCCTCATCATTGGGTATAATGCCTTTGGTCGTCTTAGCAAAAAAAACTAAGGGAAACAGAGGAGGATAGGGAAAAGGAGCCAAAGAGAATGTGCAACTCTTTCTCACCATGGAAACCATGCCCCCTAATCTAATAAAGTAGAAAGTGAAAAATACCTCACTGTATATTGATTGGGAATTATTATTCATTATTCATTATTCATTATTGTTCAAGATTCAACATTATAGATACGACTGATCTAAATCAATTCCTAAAGAACACAACAGTTATATCTTTTCCAGCATGTCCATATGAATGGACAAGAAGTTCTACTACACGAGATGCCTTAATCAAAGGAATTATTGCTGAGAAAAAAAAAAAAAAATTCAAACTAAAAAAATTTGAGAGCTGACCTCTAACATCAACATGTCACTTTTATGTAGGAAACAAAAAACAAGGAAGAATCTGAATGCTGGAAAAAAAAGTTTGTTTTAGCAGCTGTGGAACCCGTAACAGCAAATGAAACAGGATCGATATGTTTTGTGACCGTTCATAAACCAACTATAAGTCATAAGTAACAACAGTTTATGGACAATCTAGCAAACAGTTAAATGCATATCCTTCTGATTAATGAATGTACGCTGAATGTACCACGAGCTTCTCCGAGACAACAACCTAATGAAACAACCCCGCCTCTACAACAGGGGGGGTCCTTATATACCAACCGGATCTTTTCCATGATCCGAGCGCAACCCAATCGTTAACGGGGGACCCACAGAGTACAATCCCACCGCAGAACACAGGCTATCAAAATACCACACCACCTCCTCACGCCCACCCTAAACAAGGTGTGTTGGATGAAATCCGCCGCCTAAGAGAAGAAATACAGACTGTTAAAAAAAAAGCTATGCGACCAACCAACGACGGTCTTAAGACAAATTGGCCGAGAAAAATTGGGCAACCAGGATAGACCCAAACCGCCCACCCAGATAGAATAATGTTCGATGTCCTAACTTGTAAGTTCGATGGCACTTGGACTGCCGGGTCAAAACTTTTTATTCAGGTACAAATATTTGTATAAAGATTATACGCTTTAAATTATTTTTACGTTATTACAAATTTTCTTGTTTTTTTCAATTTCCAGGAATCATCGGAAGATGATGGGAGAAGAGTTGAAAAAACGTGGAGAACAAGCCACGAACCATGTGGCCTTTGTATGTCATGCGGCTGCCTCCAGTCGGCCGTCGGCGGGCCGCACTGAAGGACGTGCTTTAATTGCGCGGGGACGGGCCGCACTAGGGGACGTGCTTTAATTGCGCGGGGACGGGCCAGCGCGACTTATCTTCAAGAACTGATAAACGCCGCACGCATGGCTAATGCAGACGGTGAAGAACTAATGAGAAAATTTGTCCCAACCCAATTGATAGGTGATGCGTTGACGTGGTTGGAAGCAAAAACGTTTGTCAATTGGGATGAATTCACCTACAAATTCATGAGAGATTTTGGGGAGAACGAGGAACTACTGAGAGAACAGTTCCACAATCTCAAACAGGCGCCAGGTGAAAACATTCGGGCATTCCTGCGTCGCACTGAAGCTCTGTTTCGAAAAATGCCAAATGAATTGGGGGATGGACCTGAATACTCTGCCGCGTTTGACGGCTTAACAGAACTATCCATTAAAATACTAGCTGACTCTCAGGTTCCAGACAAGCCCTCTTTCAAACTCTTAGTGACCTCGGTCGACGACAGATTTAAACAAATCGTCCGACGCTACTTTCGAAGCCTTACGCCAGATGAAAAACGTCAACATGAAGAATACCAACGACAGCGTGCGCAACACACTACTCCAATTCTTTCTCGCTCTCGGCTCACACACGGGTATTCTCGTCATTCCCGTGACTACCATGTCGGAGGGAGGTCTGAGGTTAGAATTGTCACTTGTGCAACAACTAGAAGAGACCACCAAGAAAATGCAAGATACGTATCATGAGATTGACTTAAAGAGCGAATCGGTACGCCAATTGGCCGAGGCAGAGGCGGAGATCTTGAACCGGATGCGGTAGCACATCGGCCGCACCCCCCGCAGCATTGGTAAGTTTAGTGCCAACGCCGTGCGCGACCGGCCTAGGATCCTACACTGCTTTCCAAGCACTCGGGTGGTCAATGCCACCTGCATGGCTTTATTAATCCATATTATGGCACCAATACCCTAGCTACAACGTTTGGCCATCCAGATCTTTTGTCCGTGCCATAGCGATCCACACCAAACATACGGTTATTGTAACCTTCGCTGGGAATGGAAGTTCAATTTAAAGCGAATTTCCACTTCAAGTGAAACGACGTTTAAGGGAAATTTATTCTTTAATTTTTCCAAAATAACACCCCTAAAGTAAACACCACTGACCATTGCAAACGATTCACAGAAACTAAACCAAATTATGCGCAACTGCGCTCAACTAAAGAAACGCGAAAATCGCGCGCACGTCGTGGTATTTCGCGTCAGCAACTCAATGTGCGAAAACAGAATCATCGAACCTTTGCAGGCTCCGTAATCGCTTATTCGATTGCCAAACTTGGTACAACGTTTGGCCATCCAGATCTTTTGTCCGTGCCATAGCGATCCACACCAAACATACCGCTCTCTGATTGGACAAAAACGCTAAAGAAACACGGTCCCATCCGTCCTCCATTTCCGTCACAGGTAAGAGTAACGTCCCCCGACTTCGACTACCGCTATCCCACTCCTTAAGGCAGATAGAAGTGATGTTTTAGCACCTCCACCTCCACCACCAGAGTTTTAATATTCATGCAACATTTTGCATTGATAAAACTGAGGTAATATTGAACTAGCTATTCATTTAACTTCTATGTATAATATTAAAAAAATTATTTATAGGAAATACTTAGGAAATCGGAGAAATTCATTGAATCATCGGAAGAGAATGATTCTACCATCGTTTGGGTTGAGGCCCACGGCAAAGCGGCACCCTTCAAAACAAAAAACTCCCAAGATTACATATACGATTTAATTACAACCTGCAAGCGCAATGTATATAACTGTAGAACAATACTACAGAAGTTTTGTGCTGGATGGATCAACAGAATTGATGCTAACACACACGTATGAATCCCTTCCCATCCCAGGTATATTTTGAGCGCATGAGTGCTGGTGTTGCCTTTAATACTATTGAAGATGCCCCTAAAGTGTGGGATCTCCCTCCGGGTATTCAGCCCGTTAATGGAACAGAGGTTTACCTACTGGCAACCTTATTGGATGGGCACTCGCTAATAGAATGCGACCCGAAGCGTTGGCTGGATTGGCTGCTGCTGGAGTAGCTCATGATCAGCATGGACCTTTTCAGGTAAATGATGCAATATTACGACTTGTTGCACAAAATCTTAACGCAACAAGGGAGGAATTTAGAATTGGTGCCGCATTACATGAATACCACCAAAGTTTAGAATGAAACTTTAAAAATCTTACTATATTATAAAAATAATAAAACATAAATTTTTTTTCCAGTTTATCCGGGCTTAAACATGGTTTCTTCAATATTTGGCTTCCTGTTTTATTGGCTACATCGAACTGTTTCGTTTTTCTACGATTACAAAGACGACTGGGGATCAAAAGAGGAGACTTATGTATTCACCTAAATAATGCAGAACAGTGAATCCCGGTTTGGATCTGCGGTTAAATTGCATTTGTTGAAAAATTAATTGATGGAAATTTTAAACTTTAGTTTTCACACATCAGAGACACGTTTTACAACCTTTTAGCCAAAATTATAACAAACGAATCCCTTCGTTTAAAATCTAAAGCCTATACATGACGGCAGTAATTATTGGTAAACGACGTGATGATGGAGTTTGTGAGATATCCCGAACCAGCCGCTACCGCAGTGTTGTGTAGGAAATATTCTGGCCTTTACTAATAATATCTACATTGGCAATAGGGAATGGCAGCTTTTTGTTAATAGCTTGGAAGAATGGGGAAAACCAGTTCTTACAAATTTGGTGAACAATGAAGGGATCATTTTTATTAACAACGGAGTTGCAAATAGGAACATACTTTCTGGTGTTGCAATTCTCTAAATAGAACTGCCACAGAGATGACATTATTCATGCTCCCTAATCCATTGGATGTTTGTGCACCATTATTTAGCAACTTCGTGCCTGTACCCATAGTAGACATATTCCTGACCCCAGAAGGGACCGGGCCGGCAATGAGCAGATCCGTAGTGGACCAAGACCATTACTTATGTTGCCGCTATTTACCATTACTTCCTATTTCCAAATTGTGGTTTAAAGGTACGAAAATTGTGAGGTATCACCTGAGGGTGGTATATAATTAATATATATAATTGATAATAGATTTATTAGATATGAGGACGATCCCCGCGGATAGAAATACGCCATCCTTTCGGGCGACCTGACTGGAATGCCATTGGTGGTGAAGCGCCTGTTTGGCCAATTTGCAGCCTTGCCTGGCGATATTTACTACCTGGTTACATAAAACAGTCTTGAGTGATGGCGCTCCACTTTCATAGAGTATTATATTCTAAACTTTCATCTGCACTCACACTCTGGAACATAAATCAGTCTTTTTCTGATAGTTTAGACACTAGGATAAGATCTTCATTTCCTAAAGAAGGCCACAAAGTATTATAATCACAAGAAATGGAATTTAAAGACTCTTAAAAAACTAGACATCTCATAAAGAAGTGTGCAAAATATGATCACTACTCGTCTCATTAGCTACAGAAGTTCCTTGGTCCCTTGATGTCCTTTTAGAAGAACAAGCCGCGGGGGACTCGGGTGTCGAGTTTGAATGTGAATTACAACCGCTCCAATCGTCTGAACATCGCGGTCAAAATTTCAAAGTAATCCTCTATGTTGGCAACGGCAGTATATTTCAAATTCAGGTTGGCCGCACCCTAATGTTGATTTGTATTTGTCTCAAAATGGCCTCGTTCATCTTTTGTTTACTTGTCCATCCATTAAAATAAATCTGGTATATAGTCACTTCCCCATTTTATCACGTTCCGCCTTTTTTCGTATCGTTACTCAGGTCGTGTATTTAAGTAATTTTGAATTACATAAATGGCTGAACGAATGCCAACCAAACTGGTTATCAAGGTGGAGGTGACCATGGTAATTCTCTTCAACGACCGCCGACTGGGTTGTATATTCTCCCTTCGAAATTTGCCCCGTTTGCATGGGCTGGGGGACCGTGCGACGGCCGGATGGCGCCATTGTAAAGTGTAATGTGTGTCAGCAACGAGGCGAGTTACAACGCGAGCGGTTTGAACACTGGATATCCCTTATCTGTCGATGGAGGGCGTATCGTCAACAATTTCGTGGTATTTCTTTGGTCGGACGCACGTTTCCACCTATACAAAGGCTACGTGGAAGTCCGGATGCCATCCGGCGGTTTTTAAAGCTATCGCATCAAAAATATGAACGAATGACGTACCAATGGCTAGATGAAGAACCAGTGCGACGTGATCCTCGTCCGTGGCCGGTTGTAGTCTATGACTACAGCGAAGCGCAACGTTATGCGTGCGTTCCATCACCTATAACTCCGGCCCACCAACCATAAAAAACCCCTAATCGTAGTATTGATTATGGTCTTTTTGAAAAGTGTATACAGGAAGTTAAACTTCAATTTCCTGAAAGAGTAACGGCGTTTGTCACAGTTTAAGGATTTGGAGTACAAAGTAATGAAGCTGAAGGCTAAAGCTAAACGTTTAGATGGAACAGGGTCTGGGACGACGCCGTGGCCGATTTCCAGGCCGAATTTGCCGCAGCGTTCGTCGCGATGGCAGCCCACAGACTTGTCCCGCTCACGCCATAAACGCAGCCACCCCCAGGACCAGCGGCACCGGTGTCTAGAGACCTGATGTGTTTTAATTATTTCTTTCAATTTTTGGGTATAAGTGAGGAAGTGACCACTTCTCCTTATAACCAATGGAACAGTATTTTGAGGTACCTTCAGCATAAAAAGGCTCTGGAAAAGGAGTTGTCACTACTCCCATTTGTGGTGACCCGAACGGTCACCTGGTACCCGTGGCATAATGCAGTGATATCCAGAATAATATGCAGCACCCGAAAAATTGACGGGGTAACTTATGAAGAGCCACGAAAAAATCCCCCAACACCAGTACATCAGCACTTGTCACGTCAGATATTATTCGTGATAAGCAAAATTAATATCGAACGGGACTTGCCAATGAAGCAGCACTGATGAAAAGAGAAAGTGTAGATAGCAGAAACATAGAGGTAGAGGACTTAAAGATGCGTTCCAAAGTCAAAGTTCGAAGTTGTTAATTTTGTCAAATTTGTTGTATTTCCGTTTCAAATCCGTGAAAGATCAAAATCTTATGTCCCAACTGTGTTCGTTTCAGACGTAGAGCAATGGTCCCCAGATAAACAGCCAACTGTATAGAATCAATCCAAATAGCAGATTGTTCTTATTATATCTCTATTCCTCCGCTTGCAGGGTAAATAATTATATATTATTACTAGTCTATCGATAATTTGTAAGAGCTGATAATCTGCTGTCTCATTCTATTCGTCCACTCGAAAAGATCCACCGAAAGAAGAGAAAATGAAAATCGAATGTCCAAACTTTTAATTACCGGGGATAATTTTGCATGAACACTAATTAAAATATATAAAATTTAAATTTTTATAAATTTTGTATAATTATAGACTCTTTATAATACGAATCTCACACTAAGAGCGACCTCTGGTGAGTTTATCGATTAGCCACTCCTTTTCAACCTGAACTGCCCCTTATACTACTACACACAGGTGTGTTAAGGGAGAATCATGGGTAAAAACGCAGAGGATGATGGGAAATCACTCATATCTTGCTCATTTTAGTTTTTCTTCACATCCTTCACCACTCACCCACAAATGCCTAAAGACATAAAACATCACTTTGCCGTGAGGTCTGGTCCACTTCCAGAGACTTCAGAGCGTAAGTTTTAATAGTGGGGTTGGGAGACAAGAGGAAGTGAGGCAACTTAACTGAAGTTACGTCATTCGATATTTGCGCAACGGTAACGCCACCATGTTCAATGTCAATAGATTTTTTGATGATTACAAATGGCCGATCATATAAAAACCGACGGAGAAATCCAATGGAAAAAAAAGAAACCACCAGATCCATTTGACATGCTTATTGCAGATGAACTGCCACAACCAAAGCTACATATATCATCTAATGAAGACGTGCCACAGCGCAAAAAACCAAAGGATGAAGGACCTGATGACGCATATCATTTATGGGATGAGCCAAAACAATGCAAACAAGTAAATTTCCAACAATGAAAATTTAACGTTACGTTATACTTAACGTAATGCTACACAAGTAGTAATAAAATTAGCATAAAAAAAAAATCAAAAATGTTACTCTTTCGTAACTTGCACTACTTAAATTGTTAATTTTTTTCCCTCTCCTAGAGAAAATAGCTAGGGCCATAAGGTTGGCACAGGCAAATTTTACTCAAGTTACAGAACTGGAAAGAAAAATTAATGAATTAGAAAAAATAGCTAATGAAAAAATAGTAGAAGTGCAACAAGAAGTTAATAACAAAATCGAAAAATTGCAACAAAAAACAAAGCAGTCAAAACTTAGTAATTTTTTTTTTAGACGAAAATTATTTATTCGATGAGGTGAATCAACTGGAGACAGCAGGGGGTCCACCATGAAAACATTAAGGAAAAGGTTGAAATGATAAGACATTCATTCAGAAGAGATTGAAGAATTATGTCAAGAAAACCAGCCTAAACCATTTTTTAAAAATCTGTACTGCAATATATTGTCATTGTTTAAATTTAAATAATGAAATATAAATAAATATATTGTTATTGTTTAAATTCCGGAGGGACACCACTATATCGATCCGTGTATACCCGCCTAATACGTACAATTATTCTATTAATGAATTATACCTTTACAACAAAATGTACTGTGAATATTTTTGTGAGAAGATATAAGAATTAATAAAATACAATAGTAGGCCTTCTGTCATCCGACAATAACGAAAAAAAAAAAAAAAACACCGGCTTTCCTCTTAAAAGTGATGAAAGAATATTCAACTACCAGTGAAACACGAGGCAACGCGTGAGAAAACCCCCAGCAGTCGCAAAGCTGCCGGCATACAGATAATCTCATAACGAAACCACGCATCCACTAGAGTTGATCATCCCAGGTTTTAAATTAAAAATTATATTGGCCAGGTTCAATTCAATTCATTGTGTTAAAAGCGTTCTGAATACAGAGGTGATTTCCCATCCATGTAACCCAATTTAAGTGCAATATTTGGTAGCGCCTCTGTATCACAGAATAGAGGGATCCCTACTTGCTACATAAAGCTAATTCGGCACCAGGACAGAACCTGAATCCCTAAGCTGCTTCATGCAGTATATTCAAGATAACCTCTAGATTAACACAAAATTTCAATTAACTTATTGTAAATAAATAGTAAATTTTTCCAACGTCCGTAGCCAACGTGTTTCCATAGTCAAAATTATCGCGTTGGATGGTGTAATCACGAAAAAGAGTCAACAAAGCCGACATCATTTTTCGGTCATGAAGAAAGAACATCAATATTACCCAAAACAAAATCTCAAGAATTCAAATCCATTGGAATCAAAAATTCAGGTTGGCCGCACCCTAATGTTGATTTGTATTTGTCTCAAAATGGCGGCCAAGTTGTTGTTTTCTTTGTTTCTGCACAGCTGCCAAGTACGGCCATGTTGACCTTGGGTTTGAGCAAGGATGTGTAAACATTTCAGAAACATTTTTACGCTGAAACGAAATAAAGCTAATTAGGAAAAATTGAAAATAACTCTTTCGACAGAGCAACTTACGTTTTCATGATGTGGCTGCATCTTCTTAAATTGAGGATGTTCATTTCCTTTTTTACTCTTTCTCGTTTCCTCGCACCGACTTCGATCGACTCGACGCCGTAATAATCTTGAGAATATTGAACCGAACATCTTCCTGTGTAGTTTCCTTTCCTGGCATTCAGTCGTTAAATAAAGAAGGCAGCGAGCCCGAGAGATCCGCCTTGTTAATGTGACCGCGTCTCGCTGTGCGAGTGAAGATTCTGTGGGGTTCACAAAACGGCAAAAAAAGGCACAGACTGATTGTGATTGACGTAACCACATGACTCGAAGGGCGGAGCCTTTGTTGCTTCAGCCAACTAGAGTATTGCTACTTGCAACCGGCAGATTCAAACTTTTAATTACGTCATAATAATATTCCAAATTCAATTCAGTTTTTAACGTTATTTTTCTTTTGTAATAGTGGCTTTTCAGCATAGACAAACCGCATAATCGTAATTTTTTTTTTCTCTAATAAACGCGCTATCAAGAAAAATTCAAAATATCCACCAACCATAAAAAACCCCTAATCGTAGTAGGTCTTTTTGAAAAGTGTATACAGGAAGTTAAACTTTAATTTCCTCATCTTCTCTCCCCTGTTTCCCTTTTGCTTTTTTATACATCTCGGCACGTGCCCATTTTTCACTTTCGACCAGATGTACAAAATTTTCGACTTCAAAATTAATAAAAAAAATGACTTCAAAAAAAATTCACTAAAACGGGATAAGGGATAAGGGAGAAAACAAGTGACTTTCCATTCACAACTGGTGCACCAAAATACGCTCTGATTGGCGTCGCCACCCCATGACATATTAAACGTCTTCCTCCGACTCCCTAAGGGCCTATGACGTGACTAATCAGAAAATCCGCCTGTTTAATTTTGATAGGTGGGCGCGCAAAACATTGTGGGAGGCGAAGGAACCTGCCGCAGATAAGAACGGGCAGGGTCGGCCTAATCAAGGATGACTAAGGTAATGACTAAGGGAATTTCCTTAGTCATCCTTGGTCTAAGTAGGAACGACAGCGTCTCGCAACGTACTTCTTTTTCTTTTATGATTGGATTCACAAACATCGCCAAAATTCGCATCAAGAACAGAGAATCACTTCCGGTCTACCACATGAACAACAACGCGGACAGCAACTTTGCTAACTTGGTAAATGAAAACTTTGATACACCGAAATTACCATTACAACACGTGTTAATTCACATTAGTAAAAATGAGGTTGATTAAAAAACTCGTTATATATAACAAAAATATATACGGTTCATAACAAACACTTATACACAATTACATAGAACTTTGGTACGGTAGTTCTTTTTAAAAAAAAAATTAAATCCTATGGGCCATTTGGGTTTTGGTTGGGGGTGATCAAATTCCAGGACGTTGACGGACGATGGGAAAATAACGAGATTTAAAAGTTTGTTTTTATTTAATTGGTTACATGGTTATATCTAGAGTTCATCTTTTAATCAATTCCACTTTCCATTTTAGCCCTCTCAGCATCTACGTTTGGCTATCATAGGCCAAAGTAATTTTGCTAGCGATGTTTACAAGCTTCTACGTAGCTATGGGCATCAAATCGTTGGAGTGTTCACCATTCCCGACCAAGGAAGTCGTGAAGACCCATTGGCTGCGACGGCGGCTCAAGATCAAGTGCCTGTGTTTAAACTGAAATCTTGGCGGCAGAAGGGCCAAGTTCTACCTCAAGTATTGAAAGATTATTCTTCACTGGGAGTTGAGTTAAACGTCATGCCATTTTGCTCGCAATTTATTCCGATGGATATAATTACGCTTCCAAAATACAAATCTATTGTTTATCATCCGTCTCTTCTTCCAAAGCATAGAGGAGCATCGAGTATCAATTGGTAAATTAATAAAAATAAATAAGTAATATATGGATGTAGGATGAATAAAATGAAAAATAATTTGTGGATTATTTGAAGGACTTTAATTCAAGGCGACACCAAAACTGGATTTACGGTTTTTTGGGCTGATGACGGACTCGATACCGGACCTATTTTACTTCAAAAATCGTGTGATGTCGATGTCAATGATACAGTGGATACTTTATATAACAGATTTCTATATCCAGAAGGCATTAAAGGAGTTGTAAGAAAGTTTTTGTATTTATATTTCTTTTCTATTTTATATACAGTATTTTACTTTTACAGGTAGAAGCTGTTAATCTCATTGCGAATAGGGAAGCTCCCAGTATTGTTCAACCTACCGAAGGAGCCACATACGATCCCATGTTAAATAAGAAAGAATTATCAAAGGTACGAAAAGATATTATTTACAAAGAAAATTGAATTAAAATTCTAAGATTTATTTACTGTTAGATCAATTGGAATCAAACAGCTCTAGCGTTGCACAATTTTATTCGGGGTCTCGACAAAATTCCGGGTGCACACACGGAAATTGATGGAAAAGTAAATAAGAAAAATCTAATAGTTGCTGCTCAAATTTAATTGATTTTTATCCACTTTAAGGAAGTGAAGCTATTTGGATCGAGGTTGGTAGAAAAACCTCCTGCACCTGGTATCGAAGTTGATGTGGCAGGCTCTAATAGGAAAGGTGTTGTTACGAACGATGGATTAGTTCTTTTTGGGAATGATGATAAAATGGTATAGTAATTAAAAAATTATAACTTGTGTGATTTAAATTGTTTGTTTCTCGAAAGATTTTAATCAAACAAATGCAATTGGATTCTGGTCGTATGATCAATGCTTCCAGATACGGAAAATCAGATGAGGGACAACAAAATTTAGAGTTGACTTTTGAAGAAACTCAATTAGTTAATAAAGTGAAGGTATGGAAAAGCACCTTTTAATGAAATGAGAATTTCTGATTTTTAATATTAATTTTAGATAATATGGCAAGGAATTTTGCGACAGGATGTTGATCAAGAAACGGATTTTTTTAAATTAGGAGCTGGTTCTATGGATGTTACAAGGTGAAGTTAATTGAAAACATCAGTATCAGTGCCTAATTTGACCTAATTTCTATTTGCAGACTGGTGGAAGAAATTCGAGAAAAATGTACCATTGAATTGCAAAATGATGATTTGTATATGGCGTGCGTGTTTGGAGATTTTGTTAATACTGTTGTGCTTAAAGCTCGCGGTGGAGGCCAAGAAGAATTTAAATATGATGCCGTAAGGGAATCGAGTTAAAAGCAATTCGACAATCAGTTATAAAAAAAATTTTTACAGATTAAAATTCGTGCTAACAACATGGATCTCTCATTCCCCCATCAAATCTTCATCAACAACCAATTTGTTGATAGCTCAGATGGGGTTACCTTAAACATTTATAATCCAACGGATGAATCACTGATCTGCAAAGTGTCAAAGTCTACTGTCTTAGACGTTGACATGGCAGTGAAAGCTGCAAAGGTAGCTTTTGAAGGAGAATGGAGTAAAATGAATTCGAGAGATCGAGGTCGTCTTCTGTATAAGTTAGCCGATTTGATGGAAGAAAATAAAGAAGAACTTGCTACAATTGAAAGCTTAGATTCTGGTGCAGTGTACACACTCGCACTTAAGACACATGTCGGGATGTCCATTGATACGTGGCGCTATTTTGCTGGTTGGTGTGACAAAATACAAGTAGGAAGTTGTCAAAATAATGATCAATTGAAAATATGTAATTACATTTTTTTTAAAGGGAAAAACAATTCCGATTAACCATGCCCGTCCAAGCCGGAACTTGACTTTTACTAAGCGAGAACCTATTGGGTAATATATCGATAAATGTTGATATTTTTTTAAAGTTTAAAGTAATTGTATTTTTTTTTTAATTTTTGTAGTGTTTGCGGGTTAATCACGCCTTGGAATTATCCACTTATGATGCTGTCATGGAAAATGGCAGCCTGTTTGGCTGCCGGAAATACGGTTGTGATTAAACCTGCCGAGGTGTGCCCATTGACCGCATTAAAATTTGCAGAATTGAGTGTACGTGCTGGATTTCCGCCTGGCGTTATTAATATCGTGCCAGGAACAGGTAAATTAATCTACTTTCAAATTTTTAACGCGTAAATTGTAGCTGCTACACATTTGCTTTTAACAGGAAGTGTAACTGGCCAAGCTCTTGCTGATCACCCTGAAGTTCGAAAATTAGGATTTACAGGCTCTACACCTGTGGGCAAAACAATTATGAAAAGGTATTTTTCTTTCTTTCCATTTGAATTCACCAAGTTGCCACATTCCTGAAATAACTGAATTCGTTCATAATAATGGAGGCATTTCAACTTCAATTTACATTAACTTTGGAGTCAGTGTTAAGTGAAGTGAAATGTGCAGAGTTGTAGTTGGCATGTTTATATTTACACTAATAACTTGTTATTTTCTGTCATCAAGTTGTGCTGAAAGCAATTTGAAGAGAGTTTCGTTGGAACTTGGTGGAAAGTCACCATTGATCATCTTCAACGATTGTGATTTGGACAGAGCTATTCGTCAAGCGATGGGAGGTGTGTTTTTCAATAAAGGTGAAAATTGCATAGCTGCTGGAAGAATTTTTGTTGAGGAATCGATCCATGACAAATTTGTGGCAAAAATTGTAAGTTCATTTAATGTTTTGTTTCTATTTTAAAAAAAATCTAATTCGCAGATTGAAGAAACAAAGAAAATAGTAATTGGAGATCCTTTGGATCGTTCAACAGCTCACGGTCCTCAGAATCACAGGCTGGTTACTAAAGTAGTTTTTAGATGACAGCTTTTTAATTAGCATTACTTTTCACTTCATACATAGAGCGCATTTGGAGAAATTGATTGAATATGTCAATATAGGAGAAAATGAAGGAGCTAAATTAGTTTATGGAGGCAAACAGGTGAATCGGCCAGGTAAAGAAGCATTAGTAATTTTGTTTGAAGAATTGACCTAAGCAGGTTTAAACTCTTTTAGGATTGTTCATGGAACCCACCATCTTCACTGATGTTAAAGATTCCATGTATATTGCTAAAGAAGAATCGTTTGGTCCCGTTATGATTATATCTAAATTCAAAGATAAGTAAGTGTTGGATTACAATTTTTTTTATTATTTATTTTTTTTTTTTAGTAAAAGGCCGTTTAATAAATAAACGAACATGTAAACAATTTTTCGTTTAGCGATATTGAAGGTGTTCTTCGAAGTGCGAACGCTACCGATTTTGGTTTAGCTTCTGGTGTTTTCACTAGCGATTTAAGTAAAGCCCTGCGTGTGAGCGACGGGTTAGAAGCTGGTTCAGTGTTTGTGAATACCTACAACAAAACTGATGTAGCAGCTCCATTTGGCGGATTTAAACAATCAGGATTTGGAAAGGATTTGGGTAATTAGTTACTAATTGGCCAGTCACTTTTAATTATTGACTGAAATTTTTCACTTAATTAGGAGAAGACGCCTTAAATGAATATTTACGCACCAAATGTGTCACAGTTGAATATTAAAGTGGTTGATATTTTTGTTACACGTTTATCCACGTGAGTTTATATGAAATTTTCAAGGAGAAATAAATTTTTTGAAATTTGGAATGTTTTGGTAAATAAATTTTAGTGCTATTATTTCATACATATGTTATGTCAGTGTTTTACCTTGTTGACATTTAACCATTGTAACTTGTTACATCGTTTTGTGAAAAAAAATGGGATTTTACTCTTCCTCTTTTCCCCTTTGCAAATTGTTTTCATCCAGCAATGCGGAACAGACTAAACATGTAAATGAAAGATGACCTACTTAACTTTTTTTAAATCATTTGAGTTTTTGCGGATATAAAAATTATAGACAGCGCAATATCGTTTACATTACGTAATAACCTCAGTTTTTGACCCCGTCTGTTTTTAATTAGCACTGTTCCAATACCAAAAAATGCCTAAAGTTAAAAAAACATCAGTAATTAACAAGGAATAACACCTACTAGACTACAGCTATTTAAAATAAAGCTATAAAATGTTTGATCGCTAAAAGAGAAGTAACAGCAAAATTCTCCACCCCCCGTGCAAAAATCCACATTCAACCAACCTTTCAACGAATGAACTTTTCTCAGCCTGCTATTGACGCTCGTCAAAGAGTAGAAGAACGCCAATGAAATTGAAATTAAAAGATCAATCAGATGACACATTATTTGCATGCTCATATAAACGAAATATGCAATGGGAGCCAGTCATAAGCGAGTTTCAAATTTGGGAAATGGTCAATGATAAAAGAAGAAGAAGAAAAAGTTTAAGTCGAATGTGATTGTTTGACCAATCTAGGCGGTTTCAAATGATTTTGTCACTAGGCGGAGCCGCACATCGCCAGATTTGATTAAATTTAATATGGGAACAAGTAGATTTATAACTTGGACAACTTTCGTGACAATATCAGTATCACATAGAAATGAATAGGATTTAAAAAATAATATATTTTATACTTAGTTTAATGCAATTTTTTTAACAAGTTGAAAATGTGACTCTTCTATTTGTGTCAAGATCATATCTCACTACTAGGGTTTTCATTTCTACAACTTGCCTAAGGCCAGCTCAAACCGGGTGATAAGAAATAAAAAGATGGTCTGATCCTGACCGCCTGACTGCGTTACATACACCGCACGTCCCCACAGCCCCACGGGTGTACATTTCGGACTACTCGCAAATGACGTCATCTACCTCAATGCTTGTCAAGGACAATTGAGCTGATGACTAATACGCGAGCTCGTCGGCGCGCGACCGATTTTATAAACTTTTTTGACCTTGGCAGGTCACGAAAGTTAAAAAGCAATAATAAAAAAAACTAAAGCTATATATGATGCAAAACTTAGATTATTATTTTGGAGTCTACAGTAAAGGTTATGCATGAAAGATTGTGTGTGAAGATTGTATATATACATTTGTATTATACATTCAGACCTTTAGAAATCTAAGAAATTAAAACAAATAGATCTAAGAAAGGGGAGCAATTGCTCCCCTTTTTTTTAGTAACATCTGGAGAAAGGGGGGGTAGGGGTGGTTTGCTGTAGGGGACTGTTTAAAGTTTTAGCTTGTGCTCATTTTGGAAAAATGCCCCCACGAAGAGGTCGTGGTGCCAGACGCGAAAGCGGCGGTCAGGTGGTCCCCCGGCCACCACAACGCTGGCCACACACATCCAGGCGGATGTACAACTGTAAGTACAATGTCAATTAGAATTTTTTTGGTGTTATTTTTGATTTTTTTTTTACAGTAACTTTCTACGGAGGTAAAATTACCTTGTATCCAATCGACTTTCCAATGGATTATCATTGGAAGGTCGGGATTGTCGGAGATATAAATGTCGAGGCAGCATATTTTCTCGACGGTGAATTGACGCATATAATGTAAGTAATTTTTTTTAATGGAAGTAATTTTTTATTAAAGTTTTTTTTTTTTTTTTTTTTTTTTTTTTTTTAATAGTGTCCTACAAGAGGGAAATCCCCTCTTTCAGGGTATCCAAGTGGGTACCCTCAATGGGTTAGTACCTATTTTCGATGTGAAAAGAGTTGCCAATATTCGAAGGCTACTTGGAAGGGCACAGCTGGTTCAGAGCATTACGCAAGTGTCAGCCGCCATCCGGCAAGCAGGGCAGACCGAAATTGACGGAATGCTATCCTTATCGGACAACTTTTTCTGTTCTCACCTATTATAAATAATTCATTGAAATTGAACCTTACTACATTTCCATTTTAAATAAAAATCGCATGCAATTTAAGATTTTTTATTTTAACCTTGTTGAAATCACTTGGGTTAAATTTCGACCTACATAAATAAATTTAAACATACATTTTTCCAAGCGTCCTCTACGTTTGGGTTTGTGGTTGGTGACCCAAAATTAAAAGTTGAATGAGTTATAGATTCGTTTTCATCATGGGAATCATCTGCAGTGTTTAGTTTTTATTAGAACTTTCTTTAGTGTCTGTTTTACTTTTAGTCTTTAATAAATATTTTGTGTATTCCAAAATGTATAAATACAGTAAACTGTTTCTTAAAACACCGCACTTTAAGCTTAAATAACTTGTTTGTATAGGATATAATTACTAAATAAAATATGTTTGTTTGCGATGTGACACTTGATTTCTTTTTCTTTTTTAAAAGGCAGCGATGACGTCATCGAAAGTTTGAGAGTTCCCCGAATTCAACTCCCCCTCCCTAAGATTGTATCGCATGTGACATTTCTGTAAGCTGAGCCGAAGGCTTAGCATGCTAAGCTTTGTTTTCAGGATGTTCGGCTCTTTTATCACACTTTTCGGTGATTTGATGTTTGGCGCCAGTGATCCTTTTGGAACAAGAGACGACCACCTGCTATCTACCCATGTCCCATTTTTGAGAGAGGGGGGAACTTTACACCCTCTTCCCTACAATCTATAAACTAACAACATTACAATTTGAAAAATACTAAATACCTTCATCGAGACGAGCGAGAAAACGTTGAAAATGTCTTGGGATTGTGTGTCAAACCGTGGACGAGGTTAATCGTTTTCGGACTGTGACGACAACAGGTGAAACAAACACGCGCCAAAACCAAGTGGCGCCCGAACTTTACAACACCTCCCACTACCTTTTTTGAAATTTTTCGCACTTGTAAAACTCCCCCCTTCCAATCCCATTCTCCCTCTACATCGAATCGAATCAAGACGCCAACCCCCCTGTAGTGAATGTCTCCCTTGATACCAACAAAGTGGGCAGATGTCCAAACGGGCGTCTCTGGGCTTCACACTGCCTTTCTTTATCAGCAGGGGGTCGCTTTATCCACGTGAGTTTGTATGAAATTTTCAAGAGGAAATAAATTTTTTGAAGCAAATTTGGATTACGTATGAAATAATAGCAATAAAATTTTTTTCCCAAAATATGTTATGTCAGTGTTTTACTCTGTTGACATTTAACCATTGTAACTTGTTTACATCGTTTTGTGAAAACGAATGGAATTTTACTCTTCCTCTTTTCCCCTTTGCAAATTGTTTTCATCCAGCAATGCGGAACAGACTACATGTAAACGAAAGATGACCTACTAAACTTTTTTAAAATCCTTCGGGTTTTCGCGGAGATAAAAATTATAGACAGCGCAATATCGTTTACATTACGTAATGACCTCCGTTTTTAATTAGCACTGTTCCAATAGCAAAAAATGCCTAAAGTTAAAAAAAACACCATGAGTGAGACGCGTATGACCAATCTATAACCGAGTAATAACCAACTGATTCCAATGGGAGGCAGAAACAACTACTAGAGGGCCCAACCTAGGTTTCACTTCATGAGTCCCACTCCACCTGCCAGCGACCCAGCAAAACTGGTAAAAGGTTCCTTCTTCACAACGATGAGTTTGGTGTTTTTCGTTCAAACCCTTTATATTTTGGTTGGTTCTGCTACGGGAGCGGTTTTATCCAAAAGGTTATTTTATTTCAGTTTCAGGTTGGTAAACTTATTTTCTGTATTTATATTCAAGTTTCATTAACGATATTTGTACATTGAGTTTAAATATGTATGTTACATGAAATATTTTTATGAAACTTGTGTCACTATTCTACCTTTTGTAACTGGATTCAACCTAATCAATACGATTGACGTTTGTTACTAACTCCAAATTTTTTTCCTCTAGATGCCTATAAATAAATAGGAAATGTTAATTCAATCTTTATATCGACTTAAATTAACATCAAAAATTGATCCATAAAAATCATTTCAATGGTCTCCCTCTTATTAATAAAGGAGAAAGTTATTGAAAACAGAGATTTCCCAAGTGTGCTTAAAATGTTAAAGCGAAACATTGTTATACATGTATTGTAATGTTACTAATGTTACTAAAGTAATCTGTATGCGTTCAGTATGTAAGAGTAAAGGATGTAAGAGTGACATGTGGCAACCAGTCTATTTATTTCACATTAAGAAGTTTAAGAAACTAACAGGTTATGGGCCCAGGACGCTTCCACTATGCACGCAAATTATTTGTTGTAGCTAACAAATCATCTACGTAAACAGCAAAAATTATAAAGTTCTTTTCAACTCTATAAATGTAAACACAATTATCAATCACAAGTCGAGTAAAACCTTCCGCAAGCAACGATTGTTTCAATTCTAGAAACCATGCTCTGCCTGCTTGCGGAAGTCCGTATATCGCCTTCTCGAGCAAACAAACGTATGTAGGATTAACGCTATTTTCAAATCACCTCAGGTTGTTTCATATAGACCGTGTCAGGCAATCTTGCATACAAATATGCAGTACGAAAATCACGGGACCACGGGACCACGTGATCGAAGTATAAACAACGACAGGAAATGTCCTCTTGGAATTTTTGGCAATACACTTGTGTTGAGAACGCAAATGGCGAAGGTGGTCCGTGTTATTATTGTTTTCCGTTGTGGTGCATTGTGCCATTTCAAGTGCAAGTGGAATAATATCGATTTGTTGATCTCTCTGGAACAGAACAGCGGGAGTCACGTATGACAGCGGAAGTAACGCAAATCATGACCAAGAATGGATGATGCTGGTTTAAAAGTCACTTTTGGTGGTGGAACTTGTGCAGTGCATGATTCGAATAATAGTGTGATTATTTCTGCACAGAAAATAAATGGTGCCTATGGTATTTCATCGATGGAGAATAGCTTTGTAGTTTCTACTCAAATAAATGAAGAGGCTCCAATAGACTCTCTACAATCAATGCACAAGGAATTAGGAGTACTGTGGCATAGAAGATTAGCTCATATAAATTTTCGAGCTCTGAACGAGATGTATAAAAGGAAAACTGTGAATATCAAAAAATTTTATATGCCCACATTATTCAACAGCAAAGCAAATAAGGTTGCCTTTTCCATTAGTTGGTGAACCTAGATCTTCTAGACCTTTTGAATTTTTGCACATCGATTTATGTGGTCCCATGCCTGTGCCATCATTAAAAGGTTCACGTTACATACTCTCAATTATGGATGATTTTACAGGGAGATCATTTACCAGATTTTTAAAGTTTAAGGATGAAGTGACACATGTACTTAAAGAATTTATTATAATTATGGTGTAAAACTGTTACGTATCAGAACTGACAATGGTGGGGAGTTTATTAAACAGAAGCTTGAAGAGTTTTTTCGCCAGAATGGAACCAAACATGAATATACAGTTGCTCGATCACCGAAGCAGAATGGTAAAGCTGAGAGATTAAATAGACTATTGTTGGACAGAGCATTATCATTATTAGCAGATTCTAAATTATCCAAGAGATTTTGGGCTGAGGCGGTTAATTTTGCAACTTATGTTTTGAATTTGTCTGGACGAAAAAGATTTTATTATGCAACTCCCATGGAGATGTTTTCTGGAAATGTGCCTGATGTATCACATCTTAGAGTATTCGGCTGTTTAGCTTACGTTTGGATAACAAGCAATTGCGAGATAAATTAGATCAGAGAGCTCTACCTATGATTTTTCTAAGTTTTGCAGAAAATCATAAAGCTTGGAAATTTTTTAACCCATTAACATCAAACGTAATAATTGCTCGTGATGCAATATTTGAAGAATTTAAGACAGCACAACACCTTTTAAAAGAGTGTGTTACTCAGTCAAATGACGAAATTGCTTACGTCCCAATGGCCCCAATTAAGATTGAAGAGCCATGGTATTTAGGACAACTTGAGTTATTATATCCAGGACAACAAACTCGACCAGTTTTAGTGCAAAGAATATATCCTACAAGACAACGGAGAGCTGTAGTTCCATATCAAGCACAAGACTGGAGACAAACAAGACAAAGAAGAACACAAAACGAAAATACTTAATCTGTGGTATTAAGGTTTTGTCATAAGTTGGATGAATCAATTGATGATATTCAAAGTCAATTACATCAACAAATTAATGCGGAACAAAATGTAGAGCAAGAATTAGTTGAAAATCCTCAATCAGATAGTGATCCACTAACATATTTACAAGCGACATTAAGATCTGATGCTATAGAATGGCAAAAAGCAATGGTTGATGAGATTAATTCTCATAAATTTTATAAAACTTGGACATTGGTTCCTTCACCATGAAATGAGAGAATTGTTGGTTCAAAATGGATCGTGATGGCGCTCCACTTTCATCTGGCAACACTGGGAGCGCCGTATTAGTTCACAACTCAAGCGGGAGTTACAGAAGTAAAGTAAAGTTCAACTGCGATTTCAACATGGCCGCTCTCGTTGAGTATCAATCTTATTGGGGGATTTGATGTATCCTTTAAGAATAAAAGAGATGCAAATGGTGCAGTAATCAAGTACAAAGCACGATTGGTTACACAAGGCTATGGTCAACAGCCCGGATTAGATTATGATGATTCATATGCACCTGTTGCCCGTTTACAATCAACGTCCTCCAAAACTAGGCATGAGGTCATAATTTCGATGTCAGAGTGACAATAAAAACTATCATCATTCAGGCACACCCCACGCCCACCCAGATGACGATTCCCGAGACCACCACCTTGACCTCCACATGTTGATCCACCATCACCCGATCATCACACGACGATCAAAACAATGATCCCAGGGACCACCATCCGAGCGGACCCGAAGTGTGTCCAACTGATGACCACCCCCATCATCACCGACATCAAAATGATTAAATGCAAATATAGATTTCCGTTTTATTGCAACTATTTTTTGTTTCACTTAGTAAGTCTACTCTTTGTGGGTGAAAAGCAAAATTCTACTGCTTTCACTTCCCAGGCCCCATCAGGGATGAGTCAGTCAAAAGAAGGTCCCGTAAGAGCAGTAACCGAAACAAATTTGAACCGTTGGTTCTCCGACGCACTTACAGTGGACTGGTCCACAGTTGATGTGATAATTGACAGAATATTTCTTAAACCAGATGGAACGCGTAATCACCGTACATATGGATACACCGATCAGCAGCTACTTGCTTACGTAAAAAATTGCAGCAATTTTTCTACGCATTCGTGCGGGATATGGTACACTTTTTGGGATCATGATCACGTAGTCTGTCTCTTCTGTCTCTTGTACGTATCGTGAGGACATTGTGTTGATCCATGTTCCACATAAAAAGTTATGCGATTGAAATGTAAATGTTCCACTTTTTCAAGCATGAGTACGAAACTTGCAAGTAAACTGGAATTTTGGCTCAGAGCTAATCATTTCGTTTTTTTAAGTTGGAGCTAAAAGTCGATATAGTGAACTGGTCTCCTACACAAAGCTGTTACATTAAACGATTACAAAAGAGTAATTAGTTGGCTCGTGCAAATATAGTTTTAAGTGTGCACTTAATCGTAGTTACAGGAATAACTACTTAAGCCCTTGAATACTAAACCCCGATGCATTGCATACAAAGTATCTCTTTCCAAAGAAGATTACCAAACTGTGAGCCTTATAGGAGAAGAACGGATAATAAAAAAAAGAGTCATCACATTTGCCATAAATAATAAATAAATAAGATAGTTTTATCAATACAAACAATTTTTCTTAGGAACTTCTTACGCCTAAAATGTACTTGAGAAGCTTTATAAATGCATCCCCAGGAGTACATTGGTGGAAGCGACTAAT
>JAQGAS010001234.1:0-23055 GCA_034686365.1 Pachymerium ferrugineum | reverse complement strand
AAGGCTTTTTCCAATTCTTCAACCAAAAGAGTACGCCCCCTCCCCCCAAAACGAAAACGAAAAACCCAAGCTGAGATGTAGCAAATATACCAAAAAATTGTATCTTGAAAATCATTTACTAATACTTGAAATAACACTTATATAAGACACCAGAGATGGCTATTATAGTATTTGTATTATCTAGCAACATAAGCACGTGTAGGCATTTGAACTTTTCAATTCAAGGATAAATTATAAACAATTTAAGGTTGGGAGCTTTATCAAATCTGAAAATTCAACTCGTGATCAAACTCCCATGAAACTCATACACCCCGTAACCACTTCACCAAACAAGCAAAAGGTAACGTGTAAGATTTTGTAGGGTTTTCTACAATAATATCAAAGAGTTCCCAAAAATAACCGACAAAAATGGTAGACGATAAACAAAATCCACAACAAACCCAAAGTAAATTTTAAAAAAAAATTAAGGTCATATAAAACGCCATTTTAATACTCAACTTATCTATACAGCTGACATACAAGGAAGCAAAATATAAACTCAGTAGGAAACTCTAAATATCGCATCCGCTAACCAGTTGACTCTTAGTTAAAACAGCAGTCGGGAATTTTACGCCCTATAACTAGGATAATTACTGCAGAAAAGTAAATTTTCGATACGAATTTTAAAGATTTGTGCATTATATAGAATTTATATTTTCAGGCTTTGTCGAAAAAGTGACTAAAAAATGGGAGACGGGGACGAAAACCTGCACCAAAGTTGAAGCTTGGACAAACCAAAATAGAAGAAGGTGGAGAAAGTCTGCAACAGAATCGGAGTAAGTGTAATTTTAATGAATTTTTTGTATTTAAAGATTTTGTAAAAGTGTAATTTGGCCCACTTTTTCTACAATTTTTCCCAGAAACCGCAGTTTTTCTATAATTTCTTTCTGCCCATTTCACTAGTTTCTGAAATGACCCCTATCAATACCACTTAGAAACAAAGCACAAAACTTAGAAATCAGTAGCTGCATTCAAATATTAAACTAAACTGTGGCTTAAGTAAGTTTAACAACATGCGATGTCATTAGTTATGATCCGCTGCAAAAATCAGTTATTATAAACGTGACGTTAAGGTTTTAAAACTCACCTAAGCCACAGTTTAGTTTAGAATATTTGAATGCAGCTACTTTGTAAAGTTCATGCCAAATTCTAAAAAAGTAAAAAACTAGTAATAAAAAATTTTACGCCCTAATAACGTCTCAACTACAAAAAATGAGACTTGCTTTTACTAAATTTGTTATTTCTGATGATGCGAATAATAAATAGGTTAAGCAAATCCCATTAGTACATGTTACTTTTCCCGAGCCAAAATGAAATCTTTACGAGTACAACATTATTTCTCCTCATGTCTAATATCTAACTTTTTTTTGCACAGACATTGTACCTTTATCTAATCTAAAAATTAACTCGTAATTCAAACTGTGTTCGGGAATTTTACGCCCTAATTACCGAGTGTTATTTGTAAAAAAAAAAATTGCATGTTAACAAAAATAACATCAAAACGATAAAATGGGAGACAGGGACGAGAACCTGCAGCAGTATCAAAGTAATTAGTACATTTAAAAAATCTTAACTCAATTGAACTTTTCTGTTTTTCAGCTGTGTTTCAAGGAACTGATATAGATACTGGAAAATCGAGTGTCAATTATATAATTAAACTACAGAGATTGAACGGTTTCATTTAATAGGCAATGCTGGAATTACGGCTCACGTAAATGTTAATTCAAGTCCTCCACGATTAACCCACTATGGTAGTAGATCATTAGTTTTCTTAAGATTAAAAAATCACTTCCTAAAATTTGCTTTAACTCCTTTAAGGAACTGAAAACTTACAAAAGATGTTGCAAGATTTCTACAAGAAGCTAAAATTACCTCAAGTAGCGTGGCTGAGTAAAGGATTGGGAATGGATTTTGACAACTTCTACATGGAATTGGAATTGGATTCCAACAAACGCCGCGTCCAATTAGAAGATATCATCCCGACACTTTCCCCATGGTACATTCATCTACTATTTTGGCAAGAACCTCCCAAATGCATAAATCGAATTCTGATAGAAGCACCGCCTGGATATGGCAAAACAACCGTAAGCACAAAACTTATGTATGACTGGGCTATGGAGAAACTTTATTTGAACGAATACCGCTTTGCGTTTAAAATTGTTTTGAAAAATTTACCAGACGGAGGGATAAACGAAGCAATAGCGAGAATCACTGGAATAGAAATGAAGATATTGCAATCACTAATTCAATCAAATGAAGATCGTGTTTTAATCGTTTTGGATGGTTTCGATGAACTGGCCGAAAAGAAAAGGAAACTAATTCTACCCTTGTTGTTTGGAAGAATGTACCCTAAAGCTGCAATTATAATGACTTCAAGAAGTGGAGAATGCAATATTAAAAAGACAGAACTAGAAATCTGTTTAGGAGAACCTGATTTGACACCACAATTTCAACATGTTAAATATCGCATTTTGGGGTTGAATGAGAGCAAAGTAAATCGTTTCTTGTCTAATTTAAAGTCGTATGTTGGTGAAGCATTCAATATTGACCAATTACAGTCAATAATGGAAGGTAATCCGCATTTATTTGAATGTCCCCTTTTTGTCATATTGCTCACATACTTGTGCACGCGTAGTGACGAGGTGGTAGAAATCGACACAAAAGTGAAATTGTATAAATCCTTATTTTAACTGCATTTTGAAACGCAGTTTATCAAGAAATAAAATGCCGGATGCGGACGTAGATCTTTTTCAAGATCCAACGTCCAATATATCAGAGTGCAATTCTTATTATCAAAAGAAATTGAAAGAATTTGGTGAAGTAGTATTGCAACAAATGATAGACATGAAATTGCAATTTGATTCGACTTCTCTAACGGAGGAAATGCACAACTTGGGATTTCTTATTAAGCACGCCCAATTTGATGTCTTTTCTGTAACGACCCATTTTGAGGCATTTCACCGTACAATGTTGGAATTTATTGCTGCTTATAATTTATGGCATGATTTTGTTCGTAATTATGAAGTAGAAAAAATTATTAGACATCTTTACTTCCTGTATTTAGATACACGCGAAATGCCTCTTATTCTTTACTTTTTCTGCAATTTATGCGAGAGAGAAAAATTACTCGATTACCTAGCTCCTTACGCCCATCTGTACGAAGAAACTTATAATTATAATGGGGTATTAGTTTCAATATTGGATTTTTTTGAAGATGGTAGTAATTTTTCCAATCCTTTATTTAAGCCTAAGGGTAGTGTTAGTTATCACGTACGCACCTCTTCTTCTTACGAACGTCTTATTGAAGTTGGTATTGAATTTTTCTATAATTTATTTAAACCTAAGGCTCATCGTGTTAGTTATCACGAACGGCCCCATTTTGAATTGGAGGTATTTGAGGACAATGGCTGCAACGCAAAGAAAGTGAATTTGGATAGTTTAAACTCGAATAATTCAAAGATAATCTTTGAAATTGGTGAATTTGATATTTCACCTCTTACCGGTTTTAGATTAAAAGGTGCAATAAAAACTGAAATCTTAAAAATTGCTGACGCCTCTCAAACAAACGAATGGGAAATTGTTTGCAAAGAGTATACTACATTAGAAGATCTAAACTTCTGCTTGCCCACGAGTTTAAAAATTAGTAAATTAACAACCCGTTTATTTGACAGTGAAATCAAACAATTAATAGAGTTTGTGTCCAGTCGTCAAATCAAACGATTAGTGATTGTTTATCATGAATATTCTGATTTGGATACTATCATTCAAGAATGTTTACTAAAACGTGAATTCGTATCGATATTGGAAATTGTAAGCTTAAGTGAATCGAAGATTTGCGAAGTTCATTTTTCGCAGCAAACAAATGTACGTAAGAATGGTGAAATGCATGATACGTCATTTTACTTACCTTTAGAATATGTCTCATTCTTTAAAATATTTTTTTTTTATTCATACGGTTATATGAAAATCTTTAATTTATGCATTAAACACTCTGTGCCTATTTCGGTTTTAGTGGCAGAAGAATCATACAAGTTTGAAGTATTCCTTGAGAATTCTGAAAGATTCAATGATTTAATTAGGGTGAACAATTTTGTTGTTGTATCATGTGAAGACAATGGTCCGAATTTGTTTTGGAAAAAGGTTTCAGAATGTTTAGAGATAAAACGCTTAACAATTTGGTTGCTTAAAGAAAATATCAAAACAGGATTAACTTTGAATTTTATTAAAAAATACAACATAAAAGAAGTCCACATAGATTGTACTCAAGGCTGCATTTCTAATTTAGATAGGCTAATTGCAGACATTCAAGATAATCGAGTTAGATTATGTCTCACG
This sequence comes from Pachymerium ferrugineum, assembly GCA_034686365.1. NCBI lineage: Eukaryota > Metazoa > Arthropoda > Chilopoda > Geophilomorpha > Geophilidae > Pachymerium > Pachymerium ferrugineum. The sequence goes on along the minus strand of JAQGAS010001234.1, from coordinate 18,681 downwards.
ATTCAACTAGATAATTTCACAAATTGTGACGTTTTGCTCCAAATTTTAAATTACCTAAACAGTAAGGTTGTGGACCAAGTGGAGTTCATTGTTCATGAATTTAAGGTATGGAGACAAATTTTCCACGAGTGTATTCGAGATAATTCAATTTTTCATGTAACCCACAATTTACTAAATGATCTGGATATAGAGTTTGTAAAATATTGCCTGGATCATAAAAACATCGAATTGTATTCAAAATACACAATAAAGTTGCTTTAAAAACTAGGGAATCAAGTTATTTCATAACATTCTTTAAAAAATAAAAATATCAAGAAACTATATCTTGAAAAATTATTCACTCACACTTCAAATAACACTTATAAAAGGCACCAGAGAATTTTTCCATGCCAGAAAGTGACCAATGGCTATTAGTTATATTATTTAGCACATGAAGCCATTTGAACTTTTCAAGGATAAGGAGGACAATTATAAGGTCAGGTGCTTTATCTAATCTGAAATTCAACTTGTGATCAAACATGAAACTCTTACTCCCCAATTACCACTTATCACCAACATGCAAAAAGGGAACGTTCTAAATGTAAGATTTTGTAGTGTTTTCTACAATTATAATAACAATTATTCCTCAGAGTTCCCAACAATAGCAAACAAAAATGGTAGACGATGGACAAATTCCCCAACAAACCCAAAGTAAATTTTAAAAAAAAAATATAAGGTCATATAAAACGCCATTTTAATACTCAAATTATCTATCAAGCTGTAGCACAAGAAGCGCAATCAATACTGGCAGAATCGTTTGTTCCCCAAATAGGTACAATATTGATCTAATTAAATAAAAAATATTCACAATATCACATTAAACAGGAGGCAACGGGCAAGAAAAAAAAAAGTTTTTACTTTGCTAAAATTGATAGCAAAAGTCACTAAGATGTCACGTGATCACTCACACCTTATTTTACTATAAATATTTGCTAGGATTCCGATAAGACATCCAGAATTTTATTTGCCAGGCAAAATTTTTACAAGTTTCTGTTACTTCCGTTGGTGCAAAAAATAAATAGGTTAACCAAACCCCACTAGTACGTGTTACTATTTCCGAGCATAGAATGAAATTTTTTATAACATTAATTTCACTTTCATGTTAGATACATAATTTCATTTTTTCCTGCACCTAGAGACATTTATCTAATCTGATAAAAAAACTCGTGATTGAAATAGCATCGGGAATTTCACGCCCTACAATTAGGATAACGACTGCAGAAGGGTAACACCTTAGGCGTAAATTTTAAAGAATTCTGCCTTTAAACAATTTCTATTTTCAGAAAAAAGAAACAAAACGATAAAATGGAAGACGATCACGAGAACCTGCAGCAGAATCAAAGTAATTCACAAATTAAGAAATACCAATTCCATATAACTTTTCTTTTTTAGATGTACAGCAAGGAAGCGATATAAATACTGGAGAATCGTCTTTCAACGTCATAGGTAAAAATTGATATAACTAAACTGCAGGGATTAAACGGTTTCATTTTATAGGCAGTGGAATAAACGGAAATGTGAATTCAAGTTCAGCCGTGATACAAGGAAGCACAATCAATACTGCAGAATCGTCCGTTACCCAAATTGGTATAAAATTCATTTAATTAAACAATAATAGTCACAATATCACATTAAACAGGAAACCATGGGCAAATAATTATCACTCAAACACCTCCGCAAATCACCAATTATGATAGTAGGTCTTCAACTTTCGTTTAGATTAAAAATTAATTGCTAATTTGCTTTAAGAAACTGAAAACTTAAGAGAGACATTGCAAGATTTATACGAAAAGCTAAAACTACCGCAAGTGGCATGGCTGAGCGAAGGATCGGGCATGGATTTTGACAACTTCTACATGGAATTGGAATTGGATTGTAACAAAAGCCGCGTCCAACTGGAAAATATCATCCCGACACCTTCTAGATGGTTTCATTTTAGGCGCAATCGCATAAATCGAATTCTGATAGAAGCGCCTCCTGGATATGGCAAAACAACCATAAGTACAAAACTTATGTATGACTGGGCTTTGAAAAAACCTTACTTGAAAGAATATAAACTCGCATTCAAAATTGTTTTGAAAAATTTACCAGATGGAGGGATAAATGAAGCAATTGCGAAAACTACAGGAGAAGAAATGAAAAATTTACAACCATTAATTAATTCAATCAAGGATCGTGTTTTAATCGTTCTGGATGGTTTCGATGAACTGGCCGAAAAAAAAAGGAAACTAATTCTACCCTTGTTGTTTAGAAGAATGTACCCTAAAGCTACAGTTATAATGACTTCAAGAAGTGGAGAATGCAATATTAAAAAGACGGAACTAGAAAACTGTTTAGGAGAACCTGATTTGACACCACAATTTCAAAATGTTAAATATCGAATTTTGGGGTTGAATGCGAGCAATGTAAATCGTTTCTTGTCCAATTTAAAGTCGTACGTTGACGAAGCATTCAATATTGACCAATTACAGTCAATAATGAAAGTTAATCCGCATTTATTTGAATGTCCACTTTTTGTCATATTGCTCACATATTTGTGCACGCGTAGTGACGAGGTGGTAGAGATCGACACAAAAGTGAAGTTGTATAAATCCTTATTTAACTGCATTTTGAAACGCAGTTTATCTAGAAATGATGATGTAACATACGCGGAGATAGATCTTTTTCAAGATCCAACGTCCAATATATCCGAATGCAATTCTAAGTATCAAAAGAAATTGAAAAAATTTGGTGAAGTAGTATTGCAACAAATGAAAGATATGGAATTGCAATTTGATTCGACTCCTCTAACGGAGGAAATGCACAAATTGGGATTTCTTGTTAAGCACACCCGACCTGATGTCTTTTCTGTAACGACCCATTTTGAGGCATTTCATCGTACCATGTTGGAATTTTTTGCTGCTTATAGTTTATGGCATGATTTTGTTCGTAATTGTGAAGTAGAAAAAATTATTAGACCTCTTTACTTCCAGTATTTAGATACACGCGAAATGCCTCTTATTCTTTACTTTTTCTGCAATTTATGCGATAGAGAGAAATTACTCGATTACCTAGCTCCTTACGAACATCTGTACGAAGAAACCTATGATGGTAATGGGGTATTAGTTTCAATACTGGATTTCTTTGAAGGTGGTAGTGACTTTTCCAATCATTTATTTAAACTTAAGCGTCGTGTTAGTTATTACGTACGGCAATCTTCACGGTCCTCTTTTGAATTAGAGGTGTATGAGGAAGAAAACAAAGTGAACTTGGATAGAGTAAACTCGAATAATTCAAAGCTAATCTTGGAAATTGATGAATTAAATGTGTCAATCAAAACTGAACTTTTAAAAATTGCTAACGCCTCTCAAATAAACGAATGGGAAGTTGTTTGCAAAAACCATATTACATTAGACGAATGGGAAGTTGTTTGCAAAAACCCTATTACATTAGAATGTCTAGACTTTTGCTTCCCCACGAGTTTAAAAATTAGTAAATTAACGTTCTTTCCATTTGGTAGCAAAATCAAAGAATTAATAGAGTTTGTGTCTATTCGTCAAATCAAACGATTAGTGATTGTGTGTCTTGATTTGGATACTATCATTCATATCATTCAAGAATGTTTACTAAAACGTGAATTCGTATCGATATTGGAACTTGTAAGCTTAACAGAATCGAAAATTTGCGAAGTTGATTTTTCGAAGCAAACTAACATACGTAAGAATGAAGTAATGCATGATATGTCATTTTATTTACCTTTACAATATGTCTCATTTCTTACTAGATTTTTTCCTTATTCTTTCTTCCTAATAGATAAATATTTTAATTTATGCATTAAACATACTGTGCCTATTTCTGTTTTATTGGCAGAAGAATCATACACCTTTGAACGATTCCTTAAGAAATCTGAAAGGTTCAATGATTTAATTAGGGTATACAATTTTGTTGTTGTATCATGTCTAGACAATGGTCAGAATTGGTTTTGGAAAAACGTTTCAGAATGTATAGAAATAAAACGCTTAACAATTTGGTTGCTTAAAGAAAATATCAAAACGGGATTAAGTTTGGATTTTATTAAGAAATGCAACATAAAAGAAGTCCACATAGATTGTACTCAAGGCTGCATTTCTCATTTAGATAGGCTAATTAGAGACGTTCAAGATAATCGAGTTAGATTAAGTCTCACGATTAAACTAGATAATTTCACAAATTGTGACGTTTTGCTCCCAATTTTAAAATACCTAAACAGTAAGGTTGTGGACCAAGTGGAGTTCATTGTTCATGAATTTAACGTATGGAGACAAATTTTCCACGAGTGTATTCGAGACAATTCAATTTTTCACGTAACTCACAATTTACTAAATGATCTGGATAAAGAGTTTGTAAAAAATTGCGAGGGTCATAAAAATATCGAAATGTATTCAAAATACACAATAAAGTTGCTTTAAAACTAAGGGATCAACTTATTTCATAACATTCTTTAAAAAATAAAAATATCAAAAAAATCATACCATGAAAATCATTTACCAATAAATTCCCTCCACTCTAACTAACACTTATAAAAGACACTAGAGAATTTTTCCCGTGCCGGAAAGAGGCCAATGGCTATTAATTATATTATCTAGCAACATAGCACATGTTGTCATTTGAACTTTTCAAGGATAAGGAGGACAATTATAAACAATTTAAGGTTGGGTGTTTTATCTAATCTGAAATTCAACTCGTGATCAAACATAAACTCTTACTCCCCAATTACCACTTCATCAAACAAGCAAAAAGGTAACGTTCTAAATTTAAGATTTTATAGCTTTTTCTACAATAATAATGATTATTTCTCAAGAGTTCCAAAAAATAACACAAAAATGGTTGACGATGGACAAAATCCACAACAAACCCAAAGTAAATTTTCTTTATAAAAATTAAGGTCATATAAAAGGATATTTTAATACACGACTTATCTATTTAGCCGTGATACAAGGAAGCGCAATCAATACTGCAGAATCGTCCGTTACCCAAATAGGTACAAAATTCATTTAATTAAATCTAAAATATTCACAATATCACATTAAACAGGAAACAACGGGCAAATATATATCACTCAAGACTCAAATCATCCTAACGGTAACACATGCACCAAACTCAATATTAAATAATCTCAAACTTTTTTTTTAAAACAAGTTAAAGAATTGAAAACATCTTTGAAAAATCTATACGAAGCATTAAAACTACCACAAGACCAATGGCTAAGCGAAGGCCAAGGCATGGATTTCGACAAATTTTACATGCAACTACAACTAGAATCAAACAAGAGTCGCCTTCAACTAGAAAACATTTTCCCAAAATCTGACCCCTGGTGGAAAATTCTATTTCGTAAACGCAACAACCGATTTCTACTAGAAGCGCCACCTGGATTCGGCAAAACAACCATAGCCACTAAACTCCTGCACGACTGGGCTATGGAAAAACCTTACCTAAAAAAATTCAAACTCGCATTCAAAATTTCTCTCAAAAATTTACCAGACGGAGGCATAGACGAATCAATGGCCAAAACCTGTGGATTAGAAATGAAGCCATTACACAAAATTATTAAATCAAGAAAAGATCGAGTTTTAATCATTTTGGATGGATTTGACGAACTACCCGAAGAGAAGAGACAACTAATTCTACCAATACTATTTAGAAGAGTTTATCCCAAAGCTATAGTTTTAATAACTGCAAGAAGTGGAGAAGGCAATATCAAACCCGAAGACTTGGACAAAGCATTTGGTCAGTCTGCTTTGAAGCCTCAATTTGAAGATTTTAAATACCAAATTTTGGGGTTGGATAATAGTTATGTAGAAAGTTTCTTGCTGCGTTTAAAACCTTATGTCGATGATGCGTCCAATATCGAGCAATTGCAGGCTGTAATCAATGTTAATCCTGGCTTATTTACTTGTCCACTTTTTGTAATGTTGTTGACCCGTTCTTGTACAAATGACGACAGTGTAGAAAAGATAAACTCGAAATTTAAGTTGTATAAATTTTTGTTTAATTGTATTTTGAAACGCGGTTTGTCGAAATTCGATAAGTCGTGTGAGGATATTGATCTTTTTCAAGATCCAAGTTGTAGTAATTCTGAGTATCAAAGGAAAATGAAAGATTTTGGTGAAATTGCATTGAAGCAAATGATAAAGTCGAAATTGCAATTTAAATTGTGTCCAATTTCAGAAGAAATTCATCAATTGGGATTTCTTGTTAAGTACACACGTGTAGGGATCTTTTCTACTGAGTCGTATTTCGAAGTATTTCAGTTTGAAATGTTGCAATTTCTTGTTGCGTATAGTTTGTGGTATGATTTTCTTCTGGGTCAGCAAGTGGAAGAGAATATTAGATACTTTTACTCACAATTGTTGGATTCAGGGAAAATGCCTCTTACCCTATATTTTTTCTGTAATTTATGCGGTCGAGAAAAATTACTCGAGTATCTTGCACCTTTTGAAAATTATGAAAAATTGTTTTGCGAGTCTTGGGAGAATAATTTCAATTACTAATTCTAGGTAGCAATTATTAGCGTGCTTTTTAGTTTAAAGTTTACAGTTTTATTAAGAATGAATTTATTAGAAATGTAATTCTCTTATCTGGTAACATGAGCTTAATATTACACTTGACGAGTTGCATCATTTCATTTGTGTTTTGAAAATATTTAAGTTTAGGAGAATAAAAGTTAATTATGCACATAATATGTCTTATAGGTGACGTTCCTCTACTGCTTTTACATGGAAAAAACAAATGTTTATTTACTCTTAAATATTTAGATATTCAGTGTTTTTACAACTCCCACGTCGTATCGAATTATTAAAAACTGAGAAACATGGGTAAAATAAGTGTTACAATTTGATAATATGAAATATATAACTTCAAATAAATTTACAAGCGAGATTCGAAAAAAAATGCCTACGCGTGTTGTCAATTCTCCTATCAATTCAGAAAATGGTTAAGTGTAAAATTCCATAATAACTTCTTTCAACGGATTTCGCATTAATACGAAACGTAACAATAAATCAATTCTCACTGCTTTAATTTTTCTCTACATTTGTACTTCACATCATTGACAACCATAAAGTAACAATCCCATCTCTTAAACATTTTCCAAGAATCAAGAGCCATTTGAACTGCATGATCATTCCACCCCTTATTATCATTCCTCAAATGTCCCCATAAAAAGTGAATAGCACCGAAATAAGACTGAGGGCAAGATAAACGCACTGTCACCGCATAAGTATCCTGACGCCTACACAACTTAAACAACAAATCCCAGTGTGTATGTAACGGAAACTTTTGCAATAAACATTTGAAAAATTCCTTATCGGAACGAACACTCACCAACCCGTCAGCGATTAAAGTTAGAAAACTTTTATAGTGGTTTGTATAACATCTTTCGATAACGGCACCCTGTGTTTCAACATTCAGCAGGGAAAATAGGAATGAAATTGCCTGGTTGCACCTCAAAATGTAGAATGCCATCTTGTCTACGTCATCGACATACATAGATTGCTGGAGTGGCGTTAACTTATTCCAAACGTAAAGTAGAGCAGGTTGTCGACCCCAGTGCAGTTGATAACCAAATTCCCGTTCCCAATCATCAGGGTCATCCGTTGGATTGAACATGCGCTGTACGCAAAAATGGACCGCATGATGATACGGACTTCTGTTGTGAATACGGTCATCAAGGGAACAATTATTCCACAATTGTCTAATCTTGTCTTCCATGAAGTAACCGCATGCAAGCGCAAAACGGAGTTGTGGATTGCAGTTATTGTCGTTAACCAACTTCTTTACCAACTTGTAGTCATCAAATTTACCGTCACTTGTCAAAAAATTGGTCATGAAGTATTCACTTCTTGGATCGTAATATGAGAAATTTATACCGGGGAAAGATAAAATGTAGTCCTTACGCCATATTAAATCATCGTGAAAGTCATAATTCCAATCTTCAAACTCGATATGAATGCGGCGGATTTTCTTCAAACCTTCTGTAATTAGTTCGTTCTGTTTCCACCATTGAATTTGCTTGTTCAGTTTGACTTCGGCTTCTTTATAGATTTTCTCAAGTTCTTCAATGAAATTTTGTCCCAATGTTTTGTAGCGCAGTGTTGGGGATGGTGTTGGCGATGGCCAGAATAATTTGGCAGCAGCTATTTGAGAAATGAACTCCAATCTTGGTACAGCCATGGTTTTGATCGTGTGAACCACGCGGTATGGTGAAATGCGAGCAACGTGGTTGACAGCGTGTACGTTTTGTGTGCGACCCGACAGGAACAGGAAGTGCTAGTGATTTTCTTTGTTCTTGTACATGACGTCATCAACCAACACCCTTTGAGTTTCAAGGATGCATTAATGCAATTTAGGATACAATAAAACCCGAAGACTTGAACAAAGCTTTTGGTCAGTCTGATTTGAAGCCACAATTTGCAGATTTTAAATACCAAATTTTGGGGTTGGATAATAATTAGGTAGAAAATTTCTTGTTGCGTTTAAAACCTTATGTCGATGATGCGTCCAATATCGAGCAATTGCAGGCTATAATCAATGTTAATCCTGGTTTATTTACTTGTCCACTTTTTGTAGTGTTGTTGACCCTTTCTTGTACAAATGGCGACAGTGTGGAAAAGATCAACACGAAATTTAAGTTGTATGAACTTTTGTTCAATTGCATCTTGAAACGCGGTTTGTGAAAATGCGACAGGTCGTGTAAGGATATTGATATTTTTCAAGACCGATCGACCTCAACCAAGTCAAACAATTGTCACCCGAACACTCCATGACGCCATCTCCACTCAGATTTTAAAAAAAAAATTTACGTTTTACTGTGTAATAGAATTTGGTTTTGATCAGTGATGTTATCTCGAACTTTATAAGTAGATAATAAAATACTTGTTTCATTCTTTTATTGCAGTTACAAAAGTTTATATTTCTTTTAAAACTACAATAAAAGTTCTATTACTCGTTCTCGTTCTCAATAAAATTAATAAAGTAATAATACTCTTAAAGAGTTATAAAAGAAATATGACCTTTTATAACTGCAATAAAGTATTTTATTATCAACTCATAAAATTCTAGGTAACATCACAGACCAAAATCAATTTCAATTACACAGTGAAACTTATGTTCGTACAACTACAAGTCTGTAAAATGATATATGTTTATAAATCTGAGAAAGATAAAATATTTATAAATTTGAGAAAGATAAAATACAACAACAGAACCCATTTTAACTTTATCGAAAATCCTTAGTAGAAGAAGACGAGTTCGTTCTTCAATTATTTATCATTCATTCCAAGAAGGCAAATATTAAATAATTGATTCATTCATTGATTCGAAATATCGAACGAGTTATAAGACTCTTCAAAAGTAATAAAAGAAATATGAACTTTTATAACTGCAATAAGGAATGAAACGAATATAATCAGTGGCGGATTAAGATAGTTGGGGCCCTTCTCGCAATTCCAATTTGGGGCCCAACTCTATCAACCTTGGAAGGGGTTGAGCTGGTTTTGGGGCCCCTAGCAGGTGAGGGCCCTACTCGCGCGAGAAGTGCGAAAATAGATAAATCCGCCCCTGCGAATAATTCATAAAACTGTTGGTAACAACACTCACCAAAATCAATTTCAATTGCAGAGTAAACCACTGACCAAAATCAATTTCAATTGCACAGTAAACCAAAGTTCGTAGAATGATATGGTCGAAACACCAAAAGTCTGCAAAATGATGTACGTTTTTAAACCTGATGCAACAATTTCTGGGAGACAAGAAAAAAGAATTCGTTCCACAATCAAAGATGTAATAGAAGAAGAAGAAACAAGACCAGAACCAATTTTCACTTTATCCGAAATCATTAGTAGAAAAAGGCCAGTTCGTTCTTCTATTATTTCTTTCAGTTTCTTAATCTTAACAGCATCTTGCCTTTATCAAATTACTGATCGATTCATTTATTTTAACAAACAACCAACATCTATTACAACACATTTCAATCAAGATGATTTCTTACCAAAAGTTATGGTAGCATTACCACTACCAGACACATTGAGAGAATATATTTATCCAAATGAAACTCAACTTAAAGATCATCAATGTAAAAACATACAGCCACCACAAACGTTAGATGTTAATCATTTCTTGTTTTTATGGCAAAATCCAAGTTTTGTGAAAAACGCTTATTATATCCAAGTAAAAAATTTCACATTTAGTTAAGACAATTTTTAATCCTAATATTAAACTTTTAGAGAAAAAGTCACCAAAAGCTTACTTTCAAGAGACCAGATTTCTTTTATGAAAGGCCAATGATGGAAATATATTACGGTATTATTTTTCACTAAATACATGCAACCGGGCAGGGGTTAAACTCTAGTTTATCTGGGCTTAATAAAAATACCTACTTAAGCCAGTAGAAATGATTTAACTTCAAGGTGTAAACTGCTAGTAATATCCCTTTAAACCTACTTGAATGTTCACTTCTGTTACTGTACTAGATTGGGCCCAAAAGGTCGGGCATTGTCTGGGATGACCAATTCCAATTAGCCATAATTACCATTTTGAATTGAATATGTAAGATTTACTTAGCTGTGCTGTGATTGGCTAAATCTAATTGCCCACCCATTCAATGCCCCACCTTTTGGGTTCACTCTCTATTGCATAAGTGGGCATTCTTGTATCGTCTGGATCATCAATATTCTGTTTTTAAGTCTTCAAACTTTCTTATTCTATACTAAATTTATATTAGATCAACTGGTTTCATTTTCTGAATCGAAACCATCCATCCAATTTACAATATCTGCTGAAAACCCATGCAAACACTATTTAATAGTAAGCTTAAATGATAGCAAGTACTCAATAATCAATTAAATTCCTATTCAAGTTATTTTTAGTGCCCAATACATCAAACAAAACTAATAGTGATTTCCTACAAGAGGTCTATTTAAATGCTTATCCAGTGGACATGAAACATGTTGAAATATTCACTTCAATAAAGAAAGTAAGATGATTTATTAGTTAGCTGGAATTATTAAATAAATCATTAACATTTCAGTATCATTTACTCGCTGCTAAACCAAATCATTGCAATCAAAATTATGATCAATGTATCCTCGACTGTTGGTTACGAACTGTACAAGAATCTATCACTTGCCAGTATTGTACACTAAAAACTATTTATTCATTGTAGTAATTTTTCATTTTCATTTCAGTATGCCAATACCAAAATTCAGAACTTTGCCAGAGTGTAAAAACAATAGTCAAATTTACGAACAATTTCGCATTCTAAAAAAATATTGGCGTGTACAAGATTGCAATTGTCTAAAACCGTGTGAAATAACAATTTTAACTCGAACTGAAGACTACACTGAAAAAACAGAGAGAAAAACCTTTGAATTTCATTTTGAGCAAAGTAGAGTATTGAAAGAACATTTCATTTATGATTCAATTTCCCTTTTGTGTGATATCGGTGGAGTTCTCAATTTCTTTTTTGGCCTCTCACTTTTGAATATTACTCAAATAATGTCTTATTACTCCCAACGATTGAAAAAAATCAACATTAAAGAAAAAAGACTTCCAAAAAAGTTCTTACAACTTATTACAAATGGAACAAAATCAAAGACTGTAAATTTGACAACATTAATTATTTTCGTGCTAATATTAACTTCAATTTACCCAATATATGATCGAACCATCAATTATTTCAACTCTCCCGTTTTAATTACTATATCAATGACCAACGACGTTCAATATCCAGTTGTATACGCGTGCAAAGAGGGTTCAAGAATTGCACGAGAGAAACAAAATATGTCACAACATTTAAATATTAGTTGTGAACATATCAAATTTCTTCATTTATTGGATCCTCCTTCAGTATTTCACGGCAATGCCCGTCTATTATGGAATGAAACATATCGTGTCAATGATCATAATAAAAATCCTTACACAGTGAGTTCATATTTGGTTACTTATGCTGTACAAAATAATTTTTTTTTTATAAGGAGGAGTATAGTGACATTACAACACCAGTTGGAAATTGTATCAAAATAAAACGTAAAATGTGAAAACTGTGTAAATGGTATTTTACATCTTATCCTTCATTTAGACATGGACCTAGTCAATGTACCATACTACGATTTTGGTCCTCTTGCTTCTTGTGAAGATAAAATTATTGTTCGTTTAGGTAATATGTGAATATTTGTTTTTTAATTCTTTCTATTCATCCTAGGTATATGTGATACCTGAAGGGAAACTGATTGATATAAACTATCTTCTTCCTCCACTCGATTATTTTTTAATGATTTACATGTATCAAACAAAAGTAAGGTTCATTCAAATAGTAAAAACAGTTGCATAGAATTATTTGTTATCAGATAAATCGAATAAATCGAAAACGTGACCCTTGTATGACACTTCAAGAAAGGCAAGTTTGTCAATCAAAATGTAACGATAAAATTGTAGAGGAATTAAAACCAAAATGCAGGTACAGTTAGAGTATACTCTATTGGAAATACATTTTACAACATTAGAAAAACTTTCAGGCTTCCTTACATGAACATAAACCAACCATTTTGTCCGAATTCTTCAACTGCTCAACCACTTCACAATTTATATTTAAGAAAATTGTATAATCTTAACTACGAGGCAGATTGTGGTTGTATACAAGTTTGTGAAGAAACCATATACACAAAAATCAAAGAGGTTCAGATTCCTTCGAATGGTTGGGTTACTATAAGAATTCAAACGTGGGATAAAATGTCAGAGTTATTCAAGCAGGAATTGGCTGTTAATTTAGTCAAACTATTGAGTGATATTGGCTCAATTCTTGGTTTAAGTTTAGGTTATTCATTCTTTTCATTCTACGCCATCTTTGTCTGACTTACATTCAACTATTTAGAGCTTATCCATTAAATTACTTTCAATTCAAATTTATACATCATCTCACAAATATTCTACACATTTACAAAACACTTGTCTTCATAAATGTTCAATTAATGCCCTATATTTATTTAAACACTAACTAATTTTGTCCCAAAACCAGCACAGGACAAATGTGTTGGTAAAAAGATTCAAATCATCCTAACGGTAACACATCCGCCAAACTCAATATTAAATAGTATCAAACCCTTTTTCTAAACACTTTAAAGAATTGAAGACATCATTGAAAAATCTATACGAAGCATTAAAACTACCACAAAACCCATAGCTAAGCGAAGACCAAGGCATGGTTTTCGACAAATTTTACACGCAACTACAACTTGAATCAAACACGAGACGTATTCAACTAGAAAATATTTTCCCAAATCTGACCCCTGGTGGAAATTTCTATTTCGTAAACACTACAACCGATTTCTACTAGAAGCGCCACCTGGATTCGGCAAAACAACCATAGCCACGAAACTCTTGCACGACTGGGCTATGGAAAAATCTTACATAAAGAAATTCAAACTCGCATTCAAAAATTCTCTCAAAAATTTACCAGACGGAGGCATAGACGAATCAATGGCCAAAACCTGTGGATTAGGAATCAAGACACTAGACAAAATTATTAAATCAAGATAAGATCGAGTTTTAATCATTCTGGATGGATTTGACGAACTACATGAAGAGAAGAAACAACTAATTCTGCCAATACTATTTAGAAGAGTTTATCCTAAAAAGCTATAGTTTTAATAACTGCAAGAAGTGGAGAAGGCAGGACAAAGCATTTGCACGTGATATTCTTTGTTCTTGTATATGACGTCACCAGCCAACACCCTTTGAGTTTCAAGGATCCATTGAACATGATTGGTGCAATTTAGGATACAATTTAGGATATTGATCTTTTTCAAGATCTAAATTATAGTAATTCTGAGTATCAAAGGAAAATGAAAACTTTTTGGGGTTGGTACAGTTTAATTACGAATGAATTTATGAGAAATGTAATTAATTCTCTAATCTGGTAGCATGTGTTTAATATTATACTTGACGAGTTACATCATTTCATTTATGTGATTTGAAAATATTTAAGAGAATAAAAGTTTAATTATGCATATAATAATATGTCTTATAGGTGACGTTCCTCTACTGTTTTAACATGGAAAAAACATCTGATATTCAGTGTTTTTTACAACTCTCACGTCATATCGAATTATTTAAAAAACTGAGAAACACGAGTAAAATAGGTGTTACATTTTGATAATATGAAATATATAATTTCAAATAAGTTTACGAGCGAGATTCCAAGAAAAATGCCTACGCTCGTTGTCACTTCCCCTATCAATTCAGAAAACGGGTATGTATAAAATTCCATAATAACTTCTTTCAACGGGTTTCTCATTAATAATTGAATCGTTGATGACGGATCAAACATGATTCCGTCTGGTTTTTCTACTACTTCTTCTTTTTCAACTGCGTAAACAACTCTTCTACAAATTTCCACATTGCATTTCGATGATGAATATACAAGAAATTGGAATTTTTCCGCATCTTCGAGCGACTTGCAAACATCAAGATTTTTATCTTTTAGCAATGGCCAACTACCAAATAAAACCAAAGTGATATTACATTTTTTCCCACTAAAACAGAATAATTTACCGGCATGTTATGTTATATTCTCGCAAAATTTCATTTTCCCTTCTGTCTACACATCGTTTAAATTCCTGATCAGTTACACATTTTTCCATTTCGGAACTTATCGAGTGATACTAATATATTTGGAACATAACTGTAGTTAAAGTGATAGATATTGTAAAAAAAAGTTTCTTATACTTCAGTAATAGACAAGAATAATCTTTGAGAGGTTTGAGGTAACAGCAAAATCGGTTTTATATGGAACCGGTCAAATGTAGTAGAATCGAATAGTGCATACTTGTAAAAACAATAGTCAAATTTAAGTAATCACATTAGACAAGTTATAGATATACACACAATAATTGTTAAAGTAGGGTTGTCAGTCTTATTAATGTTTCCGGCAGTTTTCATTAAACGCGTATGAAAAGCGTTAACTCTTCTCAAGGAAATTGTAACACCATTCGGGTTTTCCTTAATAATAATTGGTTTTTCTACAAAACAAAAAAGTATTTTAAGTTGTTGTTAGAAGACAGTAATAAACACCCAAGCGAAAGTTAGAACAATTCCAACGTCTACCAATCCACGCCTTGGAGGAAAATTGGCAAAAGCTCAAAGGACGACAAGAAAAATCCGTTTTAACTAGCATTTTAAAATCTTACTTGAACTGATAATTAAGCAACTTCCAAAATTTGTATTTGAATACTGATCAATCTCATATTTCTAAAATCAATAAAACAAAATGGCCATTAGAAATAAAAGCTTTCGTTGGTCAAAGTTACGGGTGGATAAGATTCATCCTTTGTTATAATTATGGAAGAAGAAATAAATTCAATTTTGTAATCTAGCCACAGGTCCATTAGTGAGACATTAGATTGAACCATCATTTCAGAACTATTGGAACTGCGCGGTTCACATTTACTATTCGTACGGTTAGTGTGCGCTTGACATCTGATTCGAAATGGATTCCAAAAATCGTAGTAATAAATGTTATCGCCAGGGCAAGCAACTATGACGGGAGGTTTGAATTCCGACAACTTTTCAACAGACACTACTTTCGATTTTGAATACTTGAAGTACTTCTGCAACGATATGCTCACGTGCCAAATACAGACTACACAACAAGTTAATATAGCAACCGTCCAGAATAACTTTTGTACAGCAGAATTATTCTCAGCCAGTAATTTATCAAACAACAGAAATGAAATATCGTTGCCTACGTTCTTCTTTCCAGTATTTACTTTCAAAGTTTGTATTTTACGCAACCCACATTTTACGTACTTTCCCTTTGGTTTAGTATTAACCTTCACACGACGTATAAATGTAGTACTAATCGGTTTAATTTGACTCATTTTCCTTTAACGATACTCAAAACAAAACCTTCAGTAGCAGTACTATAGAGAGGGCGAACTGCAACAGTTTTACCTCCAGCAGTTAGTTACTCGTTGCTTCCTGATAAACAGTCTTCCTTAACGTTTTATGATGCCATTACGTGACACTTTTTTTTTATTATTTTGACCTACATATGGATTTTCCATAAAATTTTGTACGTGTTATAATGCCTAATAAAATATTGACTTCCTTACGGATATACTACTAGAGATAAAACTGGCTTGTATTGATTTGCGTTATGGATGCACGCAAAAATTTTGTAGAAGACGCTTATTTTTGGGAATAGTTTTTCTCATGTAAATCTCCAATAACCAAATTTAATATAATATTTTTTGAATCTTATATCGTATTTTTAATTTTATAATTAAGCTTATAATTGTAGTTACACAAATATCAATAAATGTTCAGTTTTACTTTTTTTTTTTAAGTATTAAACCCAAAAAGACCTTATATTTTATGTTTCTTTTTTCTTAAACAAATCAAAATTTAAATATCCTGCGAATGATGATACATTTGCTATCCAACGTATTGTGAAATATGCTAAAAAATTCTTTGTCATTTGCAATTCTAAGTTACTTATTAACGAGATCAAATAAAATTGACGGAACGCGCAAAATCTGTGTAAGTGACAATCCGGTAATAGTTTGTATAACTTTGTGTGCCAAAAAAAACATTCAGAAAATAATCACCTGACTATTTCCAAACCATGTGCGAAATTTCGAAAATACCAAATACACTATTAAAAATAAATTTACAAATGAGGTTCTAAAAAAAAAATGCCTACGTTTTGTTGCCAATTCCTTCAGCAATGCAGAAAGCGGGTAGGAGTAATAATCAAGTTTTACTTCTTTTACGGGTTTTCGTATTGATAATTGAATGGTTGAAAATTGACTATCCGTGATTTTGTCTCCCTTTTCTTGTTCAACCGTGTAAGTAACTTTCCAACAAAAGCCCATACGACCAGCAAAACGGAAGCTTTTTATTCTTTATGAATGAACGGCTACCTATCCAATAAGAGAAAGCTATCTCTACTATACTTATTTCCACCAATACAGATGAATACATACCGGTATTTTAAGTCATTTTTTAGCAAAATTTCAGTTTCGCTTTCGTCAATACATTGCATAAATTCCTGTTGTATTCCACATTTTCTAATTTTGGAACTTATCAAGTAATGCTAGTAAATTTAGAATTTTGTGCATTAAAAGTGATTGTATAAAGAAGAGTTTCTTATACTTCCTGAATTGACAAAATTAATGATAGTGAGGTTTCTGGCAGCAACAAAATCGGTTTTAAATTGAATCTGTCAAATGCAGTCGAAGCTATAAGTTCAAACTTGAACAAGTGTCAAACCAGTTTAATTAATCAAATTAGACAGTCATTTAGCTTTACATACCATAAGGGGTATCGTAGCGTTTAAAGAGTTACTATTGTATTATTAAAAGCGTTGAATCCTCTTACAGAAATTGTAAAACCTTTCTGGCTTTTTTCTATACTAATAGGCATTTCTACAAAAGTATATTCAATTGCTATTAGAATGCAAATAAAAGAAATAATTATTTCAAACCAACTTGAACTGAGAATTAAGCATCGTCCTAAATATGTATCTGAATAACTGTAATCAAATTTCTAAAAATAATAAAATGTAATAAACAGAGAAGCTTTCATTTGTCAAATTTACCTGTAAATTAAGTAATTCAATTTGGTAATCATGCCGTAGATCCATGACTAATACGTTAAATTGAATTTCCAAATCATCGCTCGCCAATCCGGATTCCATACCGTTATCGAGGCAAACCGATTTATGTAACAGTCGTACGGAACAGTTTCGTAAATCGGTTTGCCTCGATTCATTCTTCTTACTGAGTTTTAGAATATGAACTTGAATTATAAAGGAAAATTTTGCCTCAAATTAAAACGCAGTAGCGTTAAGAAGAGTGTGAACTATAGAAGGTCCGCCTCTATAACTAGTTATTTCCTGATAAGAAGAAGTGGGAGTTAGTCTTCATTTAAGTTTAATGATAGTAATTATGTGAAGCTTTCATAAAATATTAACCTTCTTATGGATTTTCAATTAGTGCTGATAAAAATGTTGATAAAATTTTAGCATAAAATTTTGCGATTACTAGAGACAAAACTGACTCACGTATTGATTTTGAATTAAGGGTATCAGGCAAGAATTTTTAGAAGAAGCTAACTTCAGGGAATAGAGTAGTTTGCACGTGCATTTCATAATTTTGCAGATTTAAGATATTGCCATTTTTCCAGGTTTATACCCCCAACACCTGTCCCCTCTATTATGCTCTTACCATTTGAAAATGTTGAAAATTCTCATTTATTTTTTTTTGCCTTGTCACCTTCCTTAGTGGGTTTGGAAATGTGAAAAGGTGAGTGTGTGAAAGAATTTTTAAATAAAAAAACATGAATCATCATTAGGACAAATTACAATACTTGGGAATTTGAATTCAGTTATATCTTCAATTGATACTCAACTGACGTTGAATGATCAAAGTAACGTTCAAGTGAAAAAGACATTTGCCATACACAAACTGCGCAGTTTAATGATAATTATTATGGGAAAATTTTATAAATTTTTAAAATTTTGACCGACTTATAGATTTTCAATTAGTGTTATGAAGCTGATAAAAATGTTGATAAAATTTTAGCAAAAAAGTTTGCGATTACTAGAGATAAAACTGACATTTTGACTCA
>JAQGAS010001233.1:0-23066 GCA_034686365.1 Pachymerium ferrugineum | reverse complement strand
GATTTGACCTAACCTTACCTAATCTAACCAAATGTGACAAAACAAATGATCGATTATTTATGTAAAGTGAAATTGGGTGCCCAACCCCGCAAATTCCGCCGAGCCGATTATTTGACCGTAATAAGCAAAATTCAGCTGTATTCCTGGAATGGGAAGAAAAAGCAAGCCAACTTGGCAAAATTTTATGCAAAAAACAAACATAATGGTATAAATGTATACGACTTTTTCATACAAACGAAATACGCGTTTCTGAAAAAAAAAAGTGATGGTCATTTTTAGGTAATAAGTAGTAAGCTTTTACTTATTGCTTGTAAAATGTTTAGACACAAGTTATTCTAATTTTCTTTCTCGCAAATCTTAAGGTTAAATCTTTCAATAGCTGATTATCGGTAAAAACGGAAACCGTAAATCGAAAAATTTAATGACCACAATTTTGGGCGACCACAATCCATCCTGGCCCGTTGAAATTTTTCTGGCGCGTATGACGTCAGCTGTCGCTTGTGGTGCTAAGCCTTTATTGTTCTTTCTTTCTCTTCTTCAAATTTTCACTCGGTGGTAGCTGTTTCCTTTTATTAGTTTCCACTTTTATTCTTTTTCTTCTTCTTCTTCTTCTTCTTGCCACTCTAGCTGTCGCTGGCGGCGTTTTTTTCTTCTTGCCACACATGACCCAGGCTGTCGCAAGGGGCATTTGAGGCTGTGGAAACTAGACTTATTGCTACAGTCGACAGTTATTTTTATAATGTGGGAATTGGCTATAAGACGAAAAAATTGGCCAAAAAAGTGCTTTGATTTCAGTCATTTAATTCTTCTTTCTCATCATCTTCTGGATCTTTTTTCATCTTTTGTTAATCCAAAAATGAATTCTTTTTTCATATTTTGTTAATCTAAAAATGAATACATAGGTATTATTCCATCTAAAAAAAATGTAAATTAACTAATAATTATTTTTTTGATAAAACAGCTTACCTGCTGTAAAGCTGTTTCTTTTCGTAAACCAGCTTTTGACATGATTTGGTTATTTTCGTTTTCATTTTTGCCCCAATTTTAGATTTGGCTTTCTCGTCAAACAGCAATAACCTAAAAAAAATAAAAACTCTCAATTTAATCCGTTAGGACTAAATCCTACTTGTTACATTTTTCTTTCTTTCTTTCTTTGTTACATTTCATCCTACTTTTCATTTTGGTTTCATTCTCTATACTTTTGTCCGATGCGTCGCATGAGTTTAAAGGGACACTCAACCCCTGAGACAAGTTGGGTTTAAATAAAAGATTGCAATCGTCTAATTACGTACGCAATACTTAAATTTCTTAATTTTGAACCGTAACTTAATTTAAAATGAAAATATTCTATCACGTGATCTAAACCAACCAATGGAATCAATCTTTGTGGACTGGCTGGTCCACAACAATTGATCCCATTGGTTGGTTTACATCACGTGATGGAATGTTTTCATTTTAAACTAAATTACGGTTCAAAATTAAGAAATTTAAGTATTGCGTACGTGTTTAGACCATTTCAATCTCTTATTTAAACCCAACTTGTCTTAGGGGTTGAGTGTCCCTTTAAGATTAAGTGTAAAATGAAGATATAAATCGAGTGAGTAATTGTTGAGTCAAATAACCAGATATATTATCTAATATTTACAACTGTAAAAACCTTATACTCCATCAGAAGTTCATTTTACACTTTACAGCTTATTATACTGATCTTTTTCAATGTACTCAGAAAAGTTTTGAAGATGTCATCATCAAGAAATTTTTTTATATAAACTCTTTTATTACTTTAATGACAGGGTTTTCATATTTGTTCAGTGCCCTAGCACTTGCCTACGGGTAATGAGTGAATCACTTTATTCGGAATGCATCATTAGGAGTAATCTTTCGAGTCCTTATATACATAACTTTGTTTCAGTTTGATATTTCCTCTTCCTTTTTAATTCAAACTATTTCTACCTCAGCTAATCTAGATATATTTTACGCTATTAGTCATTATGTCTTCTACCACCACAGACTATAATCCTGAAGCGAGTACTAAATCCAGTTCAACAACGATGAATATGGCATTTAAGTTCGACCATCGAATATAGGACCTAAGGCCAAAAGTAATAAACCAACCGGCCGCAAAAATGCTCGGCACCAACCGGTAAATGGCAAACCTTCCTAGCGGCTATGAATGACAGCAGAAGGCTTAAAAACACAGCCCACAGAAGAAACGATCAGTGGAACGAATGAATGAAACGTACTCCCCGCCTCGTCGCCCTGACCTCTCAACCCAAGTGATATATACTCTAGAATATGTGAGATGACCAAGAATAAATTTGAAAAAAGTTCACGTTAAAACCATTTATACGCGATCCCAATTGTTCATCAAGCGTGCTGCCAAGCACACTCCGCAAAAGTTGTAATGACTGATCACTGGGTGTGATCAGTAATTAGAAATGATGTGAAAGTTTTTGAAAAAATATTTTATACCTGGTATACTTTTTAATGGCGTTTAACCCTTACAAAAAAATTTGGTCATTTTTGATCGTTTTGTAATCTAAATGTCATCATTTCATCACTTTTTCGTCATTTTGTAGTCATTGGTGAACAGTGCAATGATTGATCAGTGTTTTACGGTTACTAAATGATCAAAAAATGACTTTAAAAAAGTGATCACTTAAACTTATTTGATCAGAAGGTAATCAGAAAAGTTCACTTTCTAATCAAAAAATGACCATTTGATCAAAATATAACCAAGAAATAATCAAATCTTTTTTTGTAAGGGAATTCTTTTATTGCCGCTAGATTCATACTTTTAATCATTGTTGATAATACATATAGAAATGACGCAGAGCAATAGCTTCCAGCTGGTTGGCGCAGAGTTCCTATCCTATGCTACTTCCTAAACGTTGCGTTCCTTTTTTTATTGGATCCAACATACGCGTCATTTCTATGTTTTAATTGTATGTGAATACAGATCATTTGCAACTGGGTAGTTGGATATTGTTACATTGAAATAGAAAACGATAAACTTTTGAATTTTTTTCTTCCTACACTCAAATGATTAGAAGGGTTTAGCACTGTTAGCAGACCATAAGTCATCAACAGTTGTTGCTACCCGCAGTTTCTAATAACTTACATTTCAACATGACTTTCATGCTGTACATTTATTGGCACTTTCTGCACCAATAACTGTTACTATCTTATACAAATAAATACTTGCTGAAGGGTATTGAGGGTCCATACATCAAACTTTATGATATTATAAATTTAGTGATGATCAGTCGTTTGTTGCCAGATATGGAAACATTTCAGCTACAAAACATAAGTTTTGAGTGGTTCAACCTTCAGGAACTAATTTTACATTTTAAGCAGTTTGTAAATTTTTCTATTAATATTTTTATTCAAACATCAAAATAGTAGTTCCGACCTACTGCAACAGAAGGTCAATTTTCATGGATTCGTTGCCCCTGCTTCAATCTTACCAACACCCCAACGGCACAAAGCCCAAAGGTTAATGTGTGCTTTAGCATGCGTATCAATACAAATATTGCAATAAAATACATTCACAGGGATTTACGATCAAAAAAGATTAATTAACAATTCACTTTTATAAAAACTAGCTAAGAAACTTTTGTTCTTTTAAATGACAAAGAAACTTGACCAATTTTCCAACTTGTAATTTCCAATTTCCATTCACCAACGACACCTGACCCAAATGAAGAAAATGCACCTCGCCACAACAACACCTAATCAATTGCCTCTCTCGAGATGCGCGTCGCGTTATCAAAAAAATGGAGCGACTTTCACCTTTGACCCTCACTTAGAGTGCAACTCGGGCCACCTGAATGGGCCCGGGGGAATCTCCGAACAGGTAAAGGGGAGAAGGAGGAGGGGACGCACGGGGATATAAGTTGATATACGAGGCCCATTAAGTCCGTACACGTGAGAGAGAAAATGAATAGACGACTGAGAAAAGGTCTTGAGTGGAACGATTACGAGTGACTGCCGTTGCGATTCGGAAACAACTCACGAAATCAAAGGATTAAAGGAGTGGGAATGAGTTTTGTTTTCGTAAATAGTTTTTGAAAAAAAAAAAAAAGTGAAAGCAGAGGAATGGAAATGGACGCAGGAAGAAGTAGGCGGAGCGGTGAAATATACGCGCCAAATAAATCACACGATGGCCAGCGGACGCCCGCCATAATTGAAACGCAGCGGGAGGAGAATCCGACAACAGCCTCCGATTTCATCAATCCGATTTTTTTTTTCTTTTTTGATAGGTAATTTTTTTTGGGGTGCACAAAACAGTGAGCTTTGATGAAATTGGTTTTTTTTTAAATACTTTTATTTTATTTGTCGAAAGAATTTTCTTTTTAATATTTAAAAATTATTTTAAATCACGTGATAATTGTATAAAAAATTAAAAAAATAGCAAGTAATTTTTCTAAAATAAAATTTAAAAAAAACTTGTTACTTTAAAGAATTTAAACACAATTTTTTATTCAATTAAAACAATGGAATTATAAGCAAAAAAATAATTCATTTTAAAAACAAACACGAACCAAGCCTTTAACACATGTAAACAAGCTTTAAAAAAAAAAAACAATTGTTTCAAAACGGTTTCCGTCGCATCCATCTTAGTCAAGCCGCTATAAATCAGTTGCATATCCAATCGTTGTTTAATCACTGCTGTTTTATGCCCTTGTTTTACAGTGACCGGCGTTTCTTTGAACGTATAACACCCCAACTCACTTTGTATCGCGCGTCCTTGCGCTGATTCTAACCTTAGATGGTGCTCAACTCCACTCATGACGTCACACTGTTTTTTAAACTTCAGTTTTTATAACACAAATTTTTTCCTCTATTCGATCACTCGATTTGACACCCTAATTAGTCGTGTTAATGAGCAACTGCGCGGCTCTTTGATTTTTTCTATCTTCCTATTAACCCTAATGACAGTTTGAATTTTAAGAGATGCAAATTATCACGTGACTGAAATTAATCGACTGGATAGAACATTTAATCAAAGTTTATAATCGATTTGATTAAAATCGACTAATAGATCAAAGCAATTTTAATTTTGATTTTTAAATTTTAAAAATGTTAAAAAAAATTTTCTTAAGAGAAATTTTAAGCTTAAGCTCTACAAAATGAATGCCCCCTAGCGACGAAACTGGCAATTAACAGTGTGAGACAAATTTGACAAGTTTATAGCATGGGGTCTAGAATTGGAGAGCCATTTCATTATAACGAGTGTGGAACGCTGAAAAATAAACCTACTTTACAATAACTTGACCTCCATCACCATCAATGAAAATAAGCTTTAAACACCTCACTACTAGCAACCACAAATTCCAAATCAAAATATTAAAAAAACTCAACTAGACCCTATTAAATTCATATTTTTGAAAGGTAAAGAGACGTCGGGTCCATTATTGTTAATTCACACCCTAGATTCAGTGGTCGTCAAATGTCACCTGTTACCCTTAGTGTTGCAAGTGCGTTTCCATGTCCTGGGTTTGATGGCTGATATAAAAGAGGGGAAGAATAAAGACAAATTAACAAGATAAAACACACCCTTTGCAGGAGTTTCAATGAAATTGTGGAATAGTGTGAAAGAATATAAATGCGAGTAAATTCAACTGACTATAACATTGCAAAACTTGTAGAAACTATTGACTTTTCTACCCAGTATCTATACATTTTCGCTTGTAAACTCCTTACTATTGATCACATACACATCAAGCTACTAAAAATGTACAGGTAACCATCTAGTACAACTAATGGTTGTTTTTACTTTATTAAATGTCTTTCAACATTCAAGTTTTCTATAATCCCTCAAACAATAAGAAAGCGATGCATTGTGACAGTAGATAACTTATTTATAGTTACAATGCTAATGAAAATGCATACTGTTAACAATAGGTAAGAAACACTCTCCAGGGAGCCTCTATAAATGGTCACCAGTAATGACGGAACAAAAAAGATTATTTTATTTTAAATTGGTTTGTAATGTTGAATTACAACCTAGTCACAACAATGACTTATCATATTCCTACTGACATAATATTTGTGTCAATGGCAAGATTATGACACCCACAAAAAGATTTATTTGAAAAATTCATTTTGCAAAACCCTATCTTCAAAGCTAATAAACAAACACAAAAAAATTATCATTTTTTTTTTCTACAGACATTGGATACCTTAAAGTTTTCTAATTTACTCGGAATATGGTGCGCCCTGTTATTTTTTCTCCCCTCAATCCTTATAAATGGAGTTGAACTTCTCAGCAGGGCCTTGAGTATTTACAAGGCCTGTCAATTGTGTAAAACCACATATTCATGGTCGGTGGGGAGGGCGACACGCAGGGGGTTGTAAGAACAGGGGTTAATTCTCTTGGCCACTACGACCCCCTGGTGTGATGGTGGCCAGTATGGGGCTCCTCCGTAAACTGCCATGACATCATCAGCCGATCTCATTAATCTCTCCATCCCAAAACCCCGCCTACTTTTCACTCAAATCCCCCTACACCTAGAAATAACAGGGACAAACTAAGCCTAAAGGTGTGTTGGAAATTCTTTTACCGTGCAAAGTGTGATTTAAATGCGTGTAAGTGGTGTAAATTTTTGAATTGCGCATTGCCGACGGGACTTGGATTAAAGATTGGGGTTAGAAGGTGTATGTATGGTCACCAATCTTTTCTGATTGCCTAGGGTTATGGCAGTTTCCATTAGTGACTTAGTTATTTTTTTTTTCTTCTGAAGTTTAAAGAGACATTCCTTACAAGGTTGAAGTGATGATGGATTGTTTTTTTTTTCTGGTTGTTTGGTTTTCTGTGGGAATTGTTTTTGCTTGGTAGTAGTAGTGTGATTTTCTTATTTGTTTTGTGCGTTTATAAACGTGGTACGTGGTAAAATCAAGATTCGATTTTTTATGTCAAAAGTTCAATGTATCACTCTTAAAGTTAAAAAAAAGCAGAATAACAGAGTAACTAAAAAGTTATTACTTCGTGCTAGAATAGATGAACGCTTTCTTATAAGCATTTTGTTTAATGGGAAAAGTTGCGCAAGTTGACATACTTATCTCAGGTTTGTTACTACATTGTATAAATTACCACACACTAATCCTAAGTAATTATCCACTATTCTTAGCATTTCCCCAGGTGCATATTGTTCAATGTAAAAACGTCAAGGGTCAGGCTACATCCCAGAAGTACCTTACACACACACATTGTACCAACTCTCGTTAGTCAAGGTTGCATTTGACATGTATTTTTAGTTAGTTATTATATTGCATCAAAAAGATACCATATAAAGAATATGTTTCTAATTATGTAGCTAATTTGATAACTAAACATTTAGTAAATATGCTTCTAAAGTTGAGGCAATATTTTTTTTAATAAAGAGTATTAAGCTATTTTGTTGGGAGAAAATATATATACTTACTGAAATAAGTTTGGCTAAAAATTCGG
This sequence comes from Pachymerium ferrugineum, assembly GCA_034686365.1. Taxonomy (NCBI): domain Eukaryota; kingdom Metazoa; phylum Arthropoda; class Chilopoda; order Geophilomorpha; family Geophilidae; genus Pachymerium; species Pachymerium ferrugineum. Next base: position 15,613 of record JAQGAS010001233.1, on the reverse strand, counting down.
TTACACTCTGCGCCGAATTCTCTCTTCAATTACACTAAATCATTGACATATGAGTTATTGCTGTTACGCGATGTCTTAAGGTTACGAGGCTATACATATGAAACAATTTGTGGAATTGGGAACAGATCATCGAGTGGCAAACATTCTTCGAACCCAACTGACCAAGAAATATGTCTTGTACAATTTTTTTTTTAATAACAAAGTAAGAAAGCATCAGATTTGATACCACATCCATTTCCTTTGACCAACTATAGATTAAAATCAAAGGGCGTAGGTAGAATTTTTGAGGGATGCACTTATTGGTGTTAAGAAACCCAAAAAAAAAAAAAAAAAAAATCGAAGCCATTTATGTGATTTATCGCATGAAACTAACTCTGAATAATTCTGGAAACGAATTACAAAAGAATGGTTAAATATTTTATCCGAAGAGAAGAAAAAAATTGGAGGCCATTTTTGAAAATAGGCACCACCCTGTCAATAAATCATACTAGCTTTGAGGGAATACGTGGAAATACTTCTCGTAATCCCAAAATGGCGTCGAGTAAATGGGTGCGCCGTTTCGTATATGAAAATTAACTTATAAGTTACTAGATACACAGAAATAAGATAAAATTAAAATTTTATTCATGCCTAATTTGGTATTTAAAGTGTAAATGATGGAGAAGTACCAACTTAGTATTGAAATAAAAGAAAGAATTGTTGAACTTTTAAGAGGAGAAGAAGATGAAACGAGTCTTATTTCGAGAGGAAGGAAGACGTGATTTAAATAAACAAATCGATTTTCCACCGAATTACTCGACAAATCGACATTTGTCAACATTCTTTGCACGTCACATTTAGCAGTGGAGAGACGAGAGAATGCGCTCTGTCATGGTGGTAGAACCCGGTGGCTACTGATTGGCAGTTCATTAGCAGGGGGTCGATTCCCCCGCCCCAACCCTACCAATCAGGGATTCGCATCTGGTGCATCAATTAGACGCTAATGGCGCACACTCTCCCCACCCACGAATCAGTGAAACCAACGCCCCCGCAAATCTACCCCCAACTGGTGGGAAACCAAGGTTAGGGCTCTTTTTTTTATACCACATATAATAAACGCCACTCATGTAAGGTTTCGTCTTTACGGTAGCGTCTTCAGAAGGGGGTTGGTCACGATGTCCGATGGTCGACTGATTGCATCGAAGGTTGAGATCCATCAATTGAGCACACCCCGATGCTGCACCTGTATAAAAGGGGCAAAGTTGAAAGCGCAATTTGCACCTTTGCCCTCCGGTCGTCTCCGCCTATACACCCACGCAATTCAAACGAAACTGATATGAGTAATCGTCATTGTTGTTCATTTCCGTTTCGTGGATTTTTTTTTTTTTTAGATATAGTTGCAACTTTGGGAAATTAATATGGCGCCTGAGTTAGTCTGTGATTACTCGACCATTGAAATAGGTTTGACCTATTTATATTTAGGTAGTAAAATCATCGTTTATCAACTTGTACGATTGTAGATAAATCTGTTTTCTTAAGGAACAAGTAAATTTATAACAGCAAAAATTATATGAGTTTTCAGCTTCTGCAATTTATAAATTGCTTAATACGTATAGGTACGTCATTTCGTCTGGATTGTTGCTACTGTTAACAGTTATTTCTGGCTGAGTAAAACACATCAAAAGTATAAAATCATCAGTAGACCTTTTAGGATCACCAGTTATAAAAACATAAGTCTTATTTTATAACTTCTGTAGAATTTCTAATTTCTTTAAGAAGTATAAGTATCCTATATATAATAATTTTGTGGGGCTTTTCAAGGCATTTGGACTTGTGCACCGTCAATTCCAGTCTGCCTTAAGGGAAAATAAAGCAGGTGCAAAATTTTCACGCACAATTTATATCTGGATGTAACATACTATAAAAGATTAAAACGTAAAATTATACGTTTACAAAGGGCGAAGGCATATTTTACAGTTCAGTGTCACAATACAAAGAAACAGCAAGCAAGAGCTTAGAGTATGCAACTGTAAATCAACAATGGCAAGCAATTACACTATGCCGTATTATAAATTGTACACCTGTTTGCATGTTTGATATTGCATGTTTATAACAAGTTTTACAAGCTTTTTAGGTATTTTTATTTTTCCCTATTATCTCTAAACGTACCAAAATTACAACAAATTGAACTCGATTACTAAAACCTAATTCTGTTACAATAAACCGAAGACATGAACAATAACTGTCTTACCTAAAGTCTTATTTAAAGTTTATAAATCATTGTCAATGGGCTTTAAAAGTCTCTTTTTAACTTATTTGCGTGAAAAATTCAATGGTTTTTACATTAAATAAAAAAACACAGGAATTTACAATGATTGTAACGAGACAAAAAAAGAAGACTTCCATACAAAGGAAGAAACTAACTCGAAGTTCTCATTACTACACTCTTAAATCCATCCGATTTTCACTTCCAATTAATACACTCATTATTGTCCTGACAATTTCACCAATTACTCTATTAAAAAAACTTAATCCCATCAGGCAGCACACTGGAAACTGCAATTCCACATTGTAATGACCGGTCCAACCGGTTATCCCCTTTCCTTAAATCACTCCTCTGGAAGGATCATTAAAATAGATCCTCACATCTAAAAATTATCTCTAATCACAATTTAATGTTTTACCTCATAAAATAAAATGCTCAATAATATTTTTTTCCTCTCCTTCTTCAATCGTTAGTGTTATTACAAATAATCGCGTGTTGATTCAAGGAGACATTTTATGATGCGTCCTCCCATAAATCCTTACCGAAACCAGACAGCACAGCAATCACATACCATTACATTAAAAAAAATAAAAAAAAATCGAGTGGAGCCAACATTAAAAAAATTAAAAATGAATTCATAAATAAACAAATTGAAAAAAAGTTTTCATTAATTTCACAAATGATTATTAACGAAACTTTGTTCACCCAAAATGTAAGTGAATGGCCATCTTGTTTTACCTTAATTGTAGCAATTATTTTACAAGGTCAAAATATTTATACTGTGATGAATGGAACGCCTTTTTTTAATGTCTCGCTTCAGAAAAATGATCCTTAAATGATTGCAAACTCAAATCACATAGCCCTGGGATACAAATTAATTGAGAAATTACTCAAAAAACAGCTTTAGTTCCTAATAAAATTCTCCCTTGGTAAATTATACCCTTTTATTTATGTTTGGAAAAAAAATGAGGAAAAAAGAAGGGAAAAAATGTTCTGGGGGTTGCAGGGTGAAGGGAAAAATTCTTGAATGTGATGTATAGTCCAAGGATTCAAATTAGTCTTATCTTGTGGAAAATAATAATGTAGTTGTTACACAGTGGGTTTAAAACGGGATTTTCAACTTCCTTTATCCATTGTAAAAATCTGGTATTAAATGATAATTACAGCTTTTAAGTGTGACCAGTAGTTTTTTTTTGTGATGTTTTTTTCAATCTTTCAGGAAATGTTAGAAGACCAAGACCATGAAGACGATTTAAAAGTGAGAAGTTTTGAATTAGAAAAGATGGATTCGTTGAAGTAACAAGAAATCCAAATACATAATCTTGGATAAATGAATGACTTTTTTTTTTGCTTCAAATTTTCAATTAATCTGGCCACCTGTTCTATTAATTAATGTTTTATGTCATTGGTCACAGCTGACAATGCATAAGGTTTGAAATTTTTTTAGAAGTCCTAATACAAAGAAAAAAGATTTTCGAATACTCTATGTGAAGAGTTACAATTGCTAGAATTTGGTTCCTATACATGATAAATTTAACTTTTACCTGGTCAAGTATTTAATATTCGTACGATAATTATACGAACTATTCCTAATGTCTCTCAAAAATTAGTTCATTATGAAAAATTAGTGCACCAAGACAATGATTCATCAATTTAAATTTAATTTGCATTAAAAGTCATATTAAAATTTTAATTAAGTGTTCAAACCATTGAAAAATGTAAATGACAGCACCAATTTACACCTTCAATAATAATTTGTAATATTAATTACCTTACCAATCCAGGTTTTAAAAATGTAAACTAGCAACCAAATTCTTCATTAATTGGATGGGTGGTCTTTAAATTTTTAAAAATTAATCAAAATTCAGTTTGAATAATGTTTAACGTGTCAACAACTTTTTCTCTACCATTAGCAATTACACTCTACTCCAAAAAAAAAAAAAAAAAAAAAGTTGATGGGGAATAGGCCCAATTAAAATCAAAGTTGTGTATCACATCTGCCTCCATTTTCCACTTCAACTACTTCTTAAAATTCACTTATTCTTAATTGAAAATGTTGCTCACAGCTAAGACATACCATTTTAGAAAATTACAATATGTAAGCTTCCTCATCTATTTGAATAGAGGAACTATTAGTCAAATGGGAATAAATAAAATAACTTTAATGCGATGCAAATTGACTAGCAAGCTTATTAGCAATCTTTCAACTGCACTTCAACCCGGATTTTCACACACCATCAACTATTGTGATTTCCTACTAAAAGGACACCGTTTTTTTGACTTCATCAACTTGTGAATAAAACCTCCTACAATTGTGATTCATCTTTACCACCTACTGATATCTATGTCTTAGATGGAGTTTTTTATCAGGTCGAAAGAATCATAAATAGAATTCAATCATAAGAGCCGTGAACTGTAAATTTGACCTTTGATTTATGTTTCGGAATTAATGGCTAAGCCTAAATTTTATTGGTTTTAACTTCTAAATTTGTTTTGATGATCAAATTTTTCCTGATGTGGCTAAAGGAACTGGTTTTTCCACGGTAGGACAATAGCTGCTCATTTAAGGTAAGCAATTGTAATTTTACAGGTAGGAAATTCTTTTCAGGAGGTTGACACGAATGGGTGACATGGATTAACAAGTTTAAGTTCTATGGTCAGGTTTGCAGTCATTTAAAGCATTCATGTGCTGGACAACTGTTGGAATAAATTAGGTGGAAATTTTAAGTAACTACAAAATTGTGAAGTGTGGATAATTGTGAAAAATGTCTTGCTTGCTTTCTGGTTTAAAAACCCCATTTTGAATTGTCTGAAAGAATGAAGTATGTGTTTATGCCAATTTGGTTCCTGATATAAATTATTATTTATTCAAAATTTCACTGGTGAAAATGTCATTACAGTTAAATGATGTGTCCATGGACAAATCGAAATGCGGCAGCAATGTTCATAAATCAGTGTGTCCTATTGGATAATTATACGTTGGTATAATTGCGAGAAATTAGCAACTAGATGATGAGATTTGCTACCACCAGAGGGTGACGATTAATGTGTGCGAAAAGAAAATGGCCTCGAAGACAAGCGAGCGATTGTGTTGCTAACCAATTAACAGGAAGCGATGATCTTTTCTTGATAGCCTCCCACAATTCAACACTTCAGACTCGTAAATTCGCTCTCTACTGGCAGTTCTTGTTAACGAATCTGTCGCCATTTATCATACGGGACACTCAATACCAGGATGAGAAATGAGAGGTGGCCTTGTGAGAACAAAAAATATCTAATTTTCCTATGTTAATCAATGACTTCACAGCGAACCTAGTGGCAGATAGAAAAATTACTCAATTTCACAAATGACCATAAAATGAGCAATTATTTCATGTCATAGAACTCGACATGTTTTTAATTCTACTAAAAGGGCTTGGATTATTCCGACAGGAAACTGGTGACATACGCGTGTAAATTACACCAGGACAACTTTAATATACAAATAAAATAATAAAAATTCTAAGACTTAACAAGTCAAAGGTGAATGTTTGCCTCCTACGAGGAATTCTAAGGAAACATGAATGAACAAGTGAAGGGGGGAAATTGAAGGTAAAAAAAACAACAAGATTTTTCATTCAACCTTTCAGCATGTTGAGAAAAAAAAAAACCAGAATGACCTTGTGGAGTCATGACGTCAGTTCACACCCATTTTCAACACAAAAATTACTGTTTCTACACCAAAAGATTTTTTCCAATGACCTCAGTTAGCCTACGGGATTTCCTATTTTTGAATAAACTATTTACTTTTGGGTGATGTCATTTGCTAATTTCAGTGAATCAACAATAGGAGGCTCCTAAGAAATTTCCTTTTGTGTTATAGATTTATCACCGAATGGTCAAGTGTGGGTTTATGGTCAGTTTTTTTTTTTTTTTTAACTGTTTCTCAATTAGCCCAGTTAGGAAGGTTTGTAAGATTTTCTTTTACGGGCATTTCACTTGGGTAAGCAAAAGGAAAATTAAGCTCTTATTAACTTAAGTCCATAGAGTGAAGAGTTTGTTTAAATACTTAAAGGTGAGAAATACATTCTGATCAAATTATAATTCTTGTCATGAAGTCATTTTCAGGTTTCAGCTATTGCATGCATTCACATCTTACAATTTATTTTTATAAAACCTATTTCATTTAACTCATAATAAAGTTAAAATTGAGATTTTTAAAAATTTATATTTTACCCTTATTGCATATTATTCTTTTCAACATTGATAAAACCTTTTGTGTTTCATATTACTATTACGTTACAAATTAATGACTGTAATTAAACAATTTTAAACTTCAAAATTTAGTCTTCTATTCTAGTTTAATTTATCCTTGAATTGCGTATTTACTATTTTAATGTCCTAGAGTTATAAATTATCTTCAAAAAAAATCTTCTGTGAATCGTTATTAACTACACGAATTTGCTATTTTTTTTTACAGATTATATACATTTAGGATATCAGTTAAAGTATGAAAATTGAATATTAATACCTGTTATTACAATATGTCATTTACAACACATTAGTTTCTATACAGTTTCGTATAAAATGGCTTATTGGAAATCTTTTAAAAAACATTACAACTCTCACATTTTCATTAACGTTTAAAATACAATTGTTCAAGACGATAAAATCAATTTAAGAAATGTGATAAAATTGTATAATACATATTTTAATATTACATCAGTTGGTATTACCTAAATTTATACTCCCAAAAACATTTTGCACCTGCACCTTTTCCACTGCCATCTCTAAATTTTATTATCACTACTTACAATCAAATATGAAACCCTCTTGAAAAAAAAACTGTAATCTTACAAGACACTTCATCTGTATAAACTAATCTGCATCACATTGACATTTCGAGATAATATCAGAATGTAGAGGCCAAATGTGACTTGTTTTATTGAATGCACCTTGTAAAAACAACCATCAAAAAATGACATCTGAATCTGAACCCATCATCATCATCATCATCAGGTTTTAGTTAAATTTTTCAATCACACATTTTCTTTCCCATCTGTCCAAGGTTTCTAAATTAACTCTAAAAACTAGCCCGAACACACAAAGTGCAACATTTTTCTTCCTACACACGACCTCTAGTGGTGAATACGAAAGAAATATAAAGAGGGAGACATCAGGAGAGAAAAAAAAAATCTCGTCTGCTCCACCATATGTTACGATACAACGCCCATAACTAAACGTTTTTTCAATGAAAGGAAGAAAAACCTGTCGCCAAATGCGTCTTAACCCTTGCAGTAATCATAACCAAGTCCAAATAAACAGGTGTCGATTAATTGCACGCTAAGGAATGCGTTTTGAATACCAGATGGTCCATGAAGCGGGGGTCGCCAAGTCCGGCGCGTGGTTTGCCATGTGGAAGAAGATGAATAGCCTCTCATGCAGGGTTTAACACAAAAGTTTTTTTTTCTTTCTGGTACCACTTTTTTTTGAAGGGCAAGAGTAGAAGGCCATCATGTCAATAGGTTTCACTACACACAAAAATGAATGTCATTTGTATGACAATGAATTGGATTGAGGAAGGGTTCAGTCACAAAGATGTTTTATCCAAGAGGATTTGAATGGTTTGTCTAAGTGGGATGTGTTAAGTGAATTCTTTGGAAAGTCTTTGAAAGTTGCGTGACCTCGAAGAAAGTTTTGGAGGTATTGGAATGTCCTTTGGAAAATTAATTTTTTGTTGGCAAGTCAAAATTGGTGATTTGTGATTTTGTGTTAACGAACTTCAATTATGATTTATTGGTGTTGCCTCTGTTGAGAATTGTAAGGTCAGTCCCAATGGAATGTTGCATTCATCATTTCTTGTAGTTTGCATTTTGTTTGTTCTGTGGGAAATGTTTTCTTCTCTTACAGTTCATTTCATGAATTGTATTTTAAGATCGTGAATTGACGTTTTGTGAATGGCAGCAAGTGAATTGGTGATTGATTTGATGGATGTCCTTGCTCAATTTTCATCAAGGTGAACTAATAAATCAAAAGTTCCTTGTTATTTGTGAATATACGGCAATTACTGCACCCACAACTGCTGAATTATAATGAAATTCAAATCCTTGTTATAGAGCCAATTCGTGTGTACTGTTTTGTTTTTAGCTCAACAAATCTTTTAAAACCAAACAATCTGAGCTTTGTTGCTTGTTACGTCAGAATTCCCAAACATGGCTTCCAGAACTAATCTCCCTAAACCCACAATTGTTCTTACAAAACTGTTGTCCATACCTCCAACGGACTTGAAGTCGACTACTTTTAGTCTGAGCGATCTATAAAGCCTGGTTCATAGCGATTTTATGCCAATACTTTGCAACCCAAAAGATTTCCTTCACTTAAAATTATTTACAAGTCAGGAGACAATGAAACAATAGATAATTAACAATAAAAATTATTTCTTTTGATCTTTAAGTCCCTCATTTATTATTTCATCACTTATCCCAATCTGATAAAAAAAAAACCCAATTGAAGTTTGATCAACAAATCAACTCAATTAACTTCCCCCATTAATTAGCTAATTAAAAATGACACATGATTAAATGTGACACAAGCCAACCTTTATCAATAAAATGACAACTCAATGTAAGAAAAAAATTCCTGAAAAAAAAAATGCCAAGTCAAACTGGCCAACTTGAAAATGTCAAGTAATAGAAAAACCAACCCCCATTCATTTTTCTTATATTATTGCTTCATCCTTCACATCAGATGGGCCATAACACTCACCTTTCCTCACACAAACCATTTCCCTTTACGCATATGGTATTGGAATGTCCCTTAACAGCCCAACAAACAACACGTCTACCCTTGACTGACATCAGTGGCACAAATTAATTGGCATTTTGTGCGTGTCGTTCAAAGTTCAGTCAAAGACCGACAGGGGGCATCACCTTAACTATAGGTTGTTGGTTGGCAACATTTGCCCCATCCTCGGATGCCCCCCTACGAGAGGTCGAAGCCACAGGCGCATCACTGTCGCCATCTTTGACATCATGGCGGAAAGTCAGTGGACCCCCTGTTGGCCACAAGGGAAAGTTCAACTTGTCAAGTCCTTATAAATACAGGCATTAGAGCAGTATGTGGGGCTGGATTTTGGTCAAAAAATTTCTAAGCCCTTCATTTGAAATTCAACTACACTTTTCAACAATTACCCGATGCCTTACATCAAAATTATTATAATTTCTCTACGCATTTTTTTTTCTCTCTACTCCTAATCTTTCCTTCTCAGTTTTCTCTAGGCTGCCTACAGATGGCGCGGACATGGAGACGAGGCCAACGTATAATTTTCGAATTACCTTTTGACTTTGCAATAATTCCAACATCCTCTACGGGACCTGCATTTAACTTGTCTTTATTTGATTGGCCATCGGACTTAAATTGCCGCACGTCAATCAACGATTGGCTGTCATCAGACGCCCCCTAACGGCAGGCTCGATTGAATTAGGATGCGGAGGTCCAACCGGTATAAATTGGCCGCCATCAACGACCCGTCATAAATACGGTGTATTAAAAAATCACACCTGCTCGCATCAACAGGTGACATGACCTTAACCTTAAACAGGGGCTTTTCTTTAAGCTTGTCTGCAATTCTGACGTTATACTTTCCGCCGACAGCCTCCAACCACAATTATCTTCTCTGTGTATTTTTTTCATAAAACCATAAACTTCAATTATGCAAAGAGGGCAAATGATAAAATCGTGGTAGAAATGGTAATAATATGTCCGCCAAATTGGTTCTAAGGCCAAATTCTCGTGCGTTTGCGCAATTCATTTTTATTCTACATGGATACGTGAAAGTTTTAACCTAATTCGTTCAACAGACAAAACGTCTTACAAATTTACAATTGAAACTCATTGGGTTAACTATACCTTTAAAATATTTTAAATCCTTCTGACACTCTTCCTTAATAATTAGGAGTTTGAGATTGTTAAAATTAATAACGTTTTAAATTGTAGATGAAACGAAAGTTCAATATAAAAATTTTGTTGTTATAAGTGTATAGTAGAAGAAGAAGAAGAAGTGTATAGTGAACATACATTACATTTTTGTGAACGAAGGATTATAAAAAATAACGTTTTGCTCTATAGTAATCTCATTAGAAAATGATCTAAGTGCACAAAGGTCTTCATTTAACTCAGCGGTAAAATTACATATTTCATTTTACATACCCTAAACAAAATGCCAATATATTGATTTTAAGTAATTGACAAATATTTCCCTTTGAAAATAATGGTGGTGTTAATGACGCTTGCACGCATTTCTGTTGTTCAAAGAATCGGAATAGTTTGACAAAGCAGTAATGTGAAGTATCATGCAAAAACACCGAAAAAACCCAAAAAATATAGATAAGTATGGAAAACTGAAGCTAGGTCCCAAATCTTGATATAAATATAATCTACTGTATGTGTATGTTCAATTTTTGGCCAATAAAAATCAAATAAAATTTCAAAAATAAAAAGTTTGTACATCTGCATCTATTAACAAACTTTGTTTTAACTTTAGTTTTTGACCGTGCCCTGCATATTAAAATTTCGAGTTATGTGCATTCATGATAATTTTTAAAACGTTAAATAAAAAACTGTTCAATTAGTGACTGGCCTAGTCTTCCTTTATATTAAAATCCCATTTTACAATAATTAGATACATTAATTTCAAACACAGCAGCTGTAATCACAAAACTCTCTAATTCGTCCCACCCTATAAAATTATTAAAAACACTTACCTTCTACACCATTAACTGCAACTTCCCTGCCTAATTCCTTCCTGAAAATACCAACAAAAAATATCCTTATAAAAAAAAAAATCCAATTACTTAGAAAAACCACAGTGAAAACATTTAATTATCCCCCTTTTTCAGCTTGACTACCACTTTACCTCTTACAACTGGCCCAACCACAAAAATTACATTTATAATAAAAACACCCCACTAAAGAAAACTAACGACCAGCAAAGTCATAAATTGTTTCCCAACTTTATTGTCGTGTTATTAACTCAAAGATGTATTTGATGTTGCTCTATAACTTGCATTGCTATTTGCTAGCCGCAGGAGATCACGAGTTGGGATTTGAACCAAGACCCCCTGGTGGTTCAAATGAGAAACCTAAAATGATCCATCTTGGTCCTGACTGATGTGGATCGACGTTCAACTTCCGGCCTTAAGACTTAACTACCCCCTTCTCCCTTTCCTTTGACAAGTTATTACTTACATCCACCTTGTATTTATTGCAATTTTACTCCACTTGTTTTTTAAGATAAGAAGAGACAAGTCTCTTAATCTCCTGCAGTTTGATTTACACCTTTATCAGATCACTTTTTGTAATTTTTACCCTTAACTTTGATAAATTTCTCGGGAATTTAATTTGAAAAAAGACACTCGATAAATATGTCAATTTATCACCACCTGAGAAAAAAATATATTTTACTAACATTTATTATTTTTGATGGGAAAATGTGTTGAAAGCAAATTATTAAGAAAATGGATTTATGGTGAGGGGTTGAAGTGGAAAATTGGAGTTTGTGTCTTTCTAGTAATGATATTATAAGTGAAATGAATCCATGGCCTCTTTGGCAGTTAGAACGCGATAATTTGCCTGTCCTCGTCTGTATAGACAAAATGGATCAAGTATATCCATGCTCTGGTTCTGGTGGGATAATTTGATTATTTGGCTGCAGTATATGGTTATTGTTGTTGTGTTTATCTGTCAAGGTGATGTTTTATTTCTTTTTGTGAGTGTGTAATTTGAATGAATTATGCTAATAAAAGTGTAATTAAATTCCTTTTATTGAAATTTAAATTGTATTTTCATCTTAATGGTTTAATGTTTTCAATTGCTTTGCGTTTTCGCCAGGGCTTTTAGTTAGTGTTAATGAGTGACGTCATTATTTATCATACACTTTACAGTAAAAATATAAACACATTATAAACACATTATTTGCATTACAGCTATTGACTAGTAATCCCCAATTTGACAGGTGCAACGTTATTTTGCTTTGTAATTGGTGGCTATGTAGTATGTAACATTTTGCGTTGCGGGTGTTTGATGTTATACGGCCAGCCGTCATTTGTCAAAATTGTTAGGGTTTTAATGTTAATTTAATTTCAGTTTATCTTGTTACTGTTGATGTCGTTAAGTTATTTACGTTAAAATTTGTACCGTTAGAAATTTTACATAAAGTATGTTTTCACTAAAATATTTTGCTTAATCATTTGGTGGAATTGGGGCATAACGGGCTTTTTGTCATTTATAAGAATTATTTAATTAAGCTCTCAATTTATTTCAAACCGTAAAAAAAAATACGTACTTGCAATCGCCCAAGTTGCGTAAAATTTTCTTATAAATAAACTTCATCTCTGAAAAGAAAAACACATTTTAAAAAAAAATTGTGAGAAAAACCAAAGAACTTTTCTTTCGTCCCGACGACTTTGATTTTGATTTTTTTTTTCATTATAAACATTTTTAATTATTAGTATTTTATCATCCTGATCTTGAAAACAGACACAATCCACCTGCAGTTCATAACTCATCTTTTTTTTTCTCAAACATTATACTCTTTAAAAAACTGTCAAACCTGTGTTTTTTTTCTCTCTGCACCAAATCATATCTTTAGCGGAGTCGGCGCTCAATTTTATCTGGACACGAATCAGCCATTTGAGGCGAAACATCAAAAACTCAAATCAAATTCATTACAAAACAAATGCCGTAAATAAAAAAGTTAGCGTCTTATTAACAGATAATTCATTACTATTTCACACACGAGATTTTGAAAGCATTTACGATTTTCAAAGCTATAAAAAGTGACAAAAAAGAAAGTTATTAAGAGGAAAATAACTAGAGGCACGATTGGTCGCAACTTTTCACCACATTCCCCCATTTACACTGAATGAGAAGTCTGACTCAGATACTTACAAGCGCCTTTATCGACAGAAAAAGATGATGAGTCGAATCTAGAATAAAATTATATTATTTATTTATAAGGATTTGTTTAAAAGAGTGTTTGGACCTGCCGGTTAAAACAACAGCTGCCATCAGTACACGCACGCAGTGACCCCTGTTGCTTATGTTCTAAACTAAATCTTACGGAGTCGCATTTGAACATCAACGCAATGCGATCATAAAATATAGTACAGTATATTTGTATTAAACATCTCAAAATTATTTCACACAAAATTAGTTTATTTTTCGATGTATGTTAACGTTTCAAACATAACTTCAGAAGATGCAATATATAAATGGCAAAAATAAAATATTGAGAACACACCTATACAGAAGGCTTTTAAGGTTTTCCTAACAAGGAATACTGAATGTATTTACAAAGATTTCACGAGTCTCATTGTAATAGATTATATGAGTAATATAAATTTTTAAAGTTTTGTAAACACAAGTTCAGCTATTTGATAGTAGGTAGCAGCACTGCATGGAAGTGGTAAGCTCCGCTTAAAATTGAAAACGCACCAAGAAGGGGGTCCGTGTACGAAGTGTCCAAACAATTTTCTAATCTGATATGGTGAATTAGGCAATGAAAAATTACTTATTTTATTTTATTAGTATCAATAAATTTATATGAAAAATTGAAAATTGAAATCAATTTTCTATTTTTTAAATGAAAAAGAGAATTGAAATCTCTTTTGGACTCTTAATCCAAAACTACTAATACTAATAAAATAAAATAAGTAATTTTTCATTGCCTAATTCACCATATCAGAATAGAAAATTGTTTGGACACTGCATACACGGACCTTTTTCACAGTAGAATTTGACTTCGTCGTTTAATGCCTAGAATTAAAAACTACTTTAATAACATAAACATTCAGATGCAGTATGCATAAACTTACATTCACCTCCCTTTCTAATTCGTCAATTTCTTTATCTTTCTCGATCAAAGCATCGTTTAAATATTTAACACGAACACTTGCACTCTCATTAATTTGGTCATTGTCAAATATGAGTAAATGTATAATAAAAAGTAGAACGGCTTGTCATAATTTTCCATACGTTGTCAGACGGTGAAGCCTACCACTCTTCTAACTGCCGATGTCACTAAAAATATCCATCATATCCTTGATGGACAGGCTTATTATTTTGGCATAGTGAAATTTGCACTAATGTATTGTCAACAAAAAATGGCCAAAAATGATTTTAAAATGTTTATTTCCATTTGCATTTCAATGTTACATTATTGTGACTTTTAATATAGGACCTGACAGTATGTTTATCAATGTTTGGACATTTATAGATATTTAGAAATTTTAATTTAATTTTTCTATGCAATAACTCCATTACCACTGCTGTAGTTAAAGTATTGCAATACATTAATTTGAATTTAGTTAAATGAAAGAGAGGATTGAGTTGAAGGATAGAAAGAAATGTTTCCTCCTTCATCCGTAAATTTACAATTTCCAACTCTTCTAAATCAAAGCAATTTTGCATTAATAATTTAATCTGAAGTTGCTCTCCAACAATATGCTCATCCACATTGTAACTACATATTTGTAAATTAAGTAACTTTCTAAATGGAATTTCACAATCTTTTCTCGTATAATGTTCAATCTGGGAAGACAATGAACCAGACAGTTTCAATGTAATTAAATTCGGACATGCAACTCCAAGAGGGATCACTTGAATGTTCTCAGCCCGACGCAAAACCAAAGTAGTGAAATTTGCGCCAATGTTTGTCAAAAGTGGTAAATATCGGGTAAAATTAACAATGTATGTTGTGCTCACAATAAACTCTTCAAGGTGATCCCATGGAGTTTTCACCAAGTAAAGATCATCTGCAGGACAGCTACAGTAAATACTAAGTTTACGTAGTTGTGGGCAAACTTTTCCCAAGACGAAAAAATCTTCTTTTACCAAAACGTCAAAAACCGAAAACCATAATTGCGTCAATTGCAAAATTGGAAAACCTCCTTGCCAATCCCTTAACAGGTCAGCTAATGCATTATCACACTCAATATTTCGCACACTCTTCAAATTTTCTATTGCGATTAAACATCCTTTCTTTGTAACTTTTTCTATTCCTGTAATTGTGAGACATTCGATTTTGCTACCCCTTGACTTTGAATAACACAAACGACTGATTCCTTCATCAGTTACTTTTGCTGCATCAAATAGTTTAAGAAATTTCAACTCTGGACAACTGTTGCCTATTTCTTCTAAAATGTCGTCGTCGCAACCTCGAAATTGTAGATCAACAATTTTTGGTAGATTACCAACTAAATTCTTTATAATTGCAGCATCGACTTCCTGATAACTCATATTCATATGTGTTAAATTCTGTTTCAAATTAAAAAAAAAATATTTAGAAATAAATAAAATTTATTTTGTATAAATTTACTTTGCACGTTATTA
>JAQGAS010001232.1:0-23093 GCA_034686365.1 Pachymerium ferrugineum | reverse complement strand
TGCTGCTTCAGCTCCAGCTCCAGATGCTGCTGCTGCTTCAGCTCCAGCTCCAGATGCTGCTGCTGCTTCAGCTCCAGATGCTGCTGCTGCTTCTTCAACTTCAGATGCCGCTGCTTCTACACCAGCTCCTGGTGATGCCGCTGCTACGTCAGCTCCTGGGGATGCCGCTGCTACGTCAGCTCCTGGTGATGCCGCTGCTACGTCAGCTCCTGGTGATGCCGCTGCTGCTACACCAGCTCCTGGTGATGCCGCTGCTGCTACACCAGCTCCTGGTGATGCCGCTGCTGCTACACCAGCTCCAGTCCTAGAGCAAAGAGCAGCTTTAAAAATTGGCAATATGGCTGATAAACTTTTAAGCCTTGATGACTTAGAGCAAACAGGAGGACTGGGAGGCATGGGAGCAGGGCCTAGACAGGGCGGAATGGGCGGATTCGGATTCGATTATGACAATCAAGACTTTATTAACGATGCAGATATTCATAGCGCAGAAACCGTACACACACTATTTTCAGAATTGCGACTTGCTGATACACTAAGTAAAAAAGTTAACGTATTTTTAGTAACTTAATTCATACTTATTTTTTGTTTTAGGTCATGTTGTCAGGTTGCTAGGTGGCTGGTTAGATGTTATTGGACTTGGAAGTA
The DNA here is from genome assembly GCA_034686365.1 of Pachymerium ferrugineum. Taxonomy (NCBI): domain Eukaryota; kingdom Metazoa; phylum Arthropoda; class Chilopoda; order Geophilomorpha; family Geophilidae; genus Pachymerium; species Pachymerium ferrugineum. Next base: position 22,448 of record JAQGAS010001232.1, on the reverse strand, counting down.
TTCTTAAAACAAGCAAGCTCTCACTATTTCAACGCAGTTTACAGCCTACATTGCAAAACGCTACAGTGCAAGATGCAGGTATATAAAATTAAAATATATTATAAAAAAGTTATTATTTGTAATGAAAATCTTACATTCTTGTTAATCATTATTTTGTTCGGGTTTACACCCCAAGTTTTTAAAGGTCGGAGACTTGTAACATATAATTCTCCAGGCCTTTGGACATTTCGGCCGCTATCCAGCGGTACTCTTGCCCTTGCACGATTTAAATGTTTATTTTCTTGGCCTCGGGGTTGGGGTATGACCCTAAACTGTCCCGGGAAAGGGTAAAAGATAGTCACTATTTTGATGGGGTTGTAGCTATGCTGGGGATTCCAACATAATATTTATGTAACACCAATCAAAATATGCCCTTACTTTTCTGTATTTTAAATTATTTCAGTTCGTTTGGAAGAAATTATGAAACAAGTAAAAGCAGTTATATCAAAAGATTATAAAGGCAAGTGATGTGATGTTGATAACAAACTTTTTTTTTTATTGTATGTATGTATTTATTAATTTCAGGAACAATGCAAAAGAAATTGAAACACACTGAAACTTTGCTGCGAAAATTAATAGCTGGTAAGAAGTTTCGAAATTTAGCCACACAAATTACCTAATTCAATATATATTTTTTTAATTAGCATGGCTAAGAGTGTATATTTCGTTCTCATATCGTAAGTATGATTGAACTAAACTTAATTGCTCTAGTTACATTTTTAATTCATTAGAAAACGTTACAGCTCCTATATTGGGAGATAATTACCAAATAGGAGATGTGAGAAAAATAGATCCAAAGGAACTGAAGGAAGCAGATGAACACGTAACAGACTTAGTCATGGATCAATTCAGACGTGAGTAGAAAAAAGTTACATACGTGAAATGTAGTTAAAATAATTTACGATTTCAGGTGCTTTCCGTTCTCTTGTTACAAGTATTTTAGCGTCTTATGCAATTCCAGAAGTAGGAACCTTAAGCATCACTCCATATCTGAATGAAGATAGTGTAAAAACTGTAAATGGTAAGCTGAGAAAAGACAAATTATTTATCGTGATTTAATATAATTTTTTTAAGAGCATTACGATAATATTATTCTTGATTTGGAGAATGTCGTGAAATTATTTGGTGATGGTAAGTTAAAATTCAAATATTCAGTGTTAAGTGTTAGGTATTAATGATTGTTCGTTTAGCCATTGGTGCCAAGAGAGTATCAAATGATGAATTAAAACATCTGCAAGAGGCTCTATCAGGATTTTACACAGGTATAGTTTCAATGACATTTTTGTCCATTGCTTTTTTCAAATATCAAGTACTTTTTACCTTACTTAATTATTTGTTTTAGATGAACTTAATATTTTGCTTAATTTGGAATCGATTGGTAAGTTCCGTTTTGGGAGATTCAATATCAACAATTAAATATTATTTAACCCCATAGCGTTTGAAGAAGATGAAGAAGAACAACCCGAAAAAGTAGAAAAAACTAATAACGAGGATACCAGTTTGAAAATATCAAGTGAAGAATCGAAAGAGAAACCCAAGCATGTTAAAAAAGCAAGGAAAGGAGGGAGGAAAGGAAGAAGAGGTAACAAGAATAAAGAAGACAAGGACGATGAAGGAGGAGGTATTAAGGGCAGAAACCGAAAGGCGGACAGTGAGGAAATTACTGGTGGTGGTGGTGACGTCATAAGTGCTGAAGAAGATGAAGTTCTTAAACAACATCACGATAAAGAATACAAACGGCTTATAGCAGTTTTCAACCGAATAATAAGTAAAATAAAATCACCCAGATTAAAATCAGTAGTAATATTTGTACATCTACTTTTAGCTGCCGCCCAATCGTTCATCCGAGGTATGCTTTTGAGCAGCAACCAACATGGAAGTAAGTTAACAATCTATTATAACGACTTTTTTTAATATTATATTCCTTTCACTTAGAACACAGAAAGAATCCTCGAGAATTGAAACATATGTTACAAAATATCAAAAATCTCAGAGCCAGTAAGATCAATCATTTATTAATTTAGAAAACTTGAAATCACCTTTTTATTTTAACAGTGAACGACCGCGATTCTTTGCCACAATGGATTCATGACGCAACATCCGAATCACTTTCTTGTGAGTTAATTAAGCCATTTAAAATTCAACTTAAACAGTTTGATTTTTATTTTAGTGTGGATAAAATTACTGGCTAGAGAAGCTAAAGGTATGCGAGACAATAAGTAGTCGACAAATTTCTTGTTTACTGTATGCATTTCAATGTTAAATTAATCATTCAACATTTATTAGAACGAGCGAAAGGTGGCGGGGATGACCCTAATGAGAAGAAGCTTGAACAAAGAGCTGGACATCATCACCAACAAGACCAACATCATCATCACCATCACGAAGACGATGGAGAACATCGAGGAATGAACGATCCTTCTTGGCATTGTCCTCCAGCTGAACCGCAGTTAATGTCATCCGGAGGTTCTCGATGTCTTTATGATTCTGATTGTCACGCAAATCAAAAATGTTGCCAAGCAATCGACATCAATGATGTTGGGACAATTTTTAATTTTTGTTTGAATCGCCCAGATTCCTTATCTGGTAAGCAAACTAATGTAGACTAAAATAGAATAAAAGGTTTTCATCAATATATTGCTATTTTTTTATTTGCGGTTATTTACATATCAGCTAAAGATGATACTTCATCTCATGGAGGAAATTGCCCAAAACCAAAACCGTTTATAAGAAGTTCCAAACATCAGTTTTGCTGGAAAGACGCTGACTGCCCACACGAAGATAAATGTTGTCCTGTTCTTGACCCAACTGACAGTTCCGTGTTTACCATCTGCAGAGAGAGTGTTGTTTCTAATTCTGAAGAAAGAAGACACATTTCCTCGCATAAAGTATTTTATCATCCGAAACATCACGAATTCCCGCATCACGAAATCCCGCATCACGAATTCCCACATTACGAGCATCTTTACAGAAATCACTACCCTGGAGTACGTGCCTTTCAACGTCCTGTTATCGTTCCTGTCGTTTACCCATCTCATCACGGAAAATATCAAGCAGGCTCTGGATCAGAGTCTGCTGAATACAATTTTCCAGGTAGCATTTCATCTAATTCTGTAGAAACCAGTGATATTTAGTAGCAATGAAATCATAGTTAAGTGCAATTCCAAAAAAAAAATAAATTAACAAGTGAATTATCTTCAGGACACCCAGGGCCCTTCAGAGATTCCTCTGGCTCCTCAAGCAGTGAATCAAATTCTGAGGAAGGACATTCCGCCAAAAGCAAAAAGTTCGCATCAATTCATGCTAGAACACTGGTTACAGAAAATAATCAGACTGATGTTACTGGAAAAGAAGCAGTCAATACTGCTGCAAAAACAACCTCTCATCATGGCAGTGAAGAGCCATTGACTGAAATTTCTAACAAGGCTTCTATAATAACCAAACCAGTGGAGATTACTGCAACTGTTAAAACTGTGGCTGGTGGTGATAATACTAAAGTCACCAACAATCTCTCTTCTGCCACTCTTGGTGCTCAGGGTAATTCCAAATTTGAAGGTGGTTCAGCCAAAAAAGTGGGCGTTAATTTACAGTCCAAACATTACGTTAAACTTGAAATCAACTCTCTTACCACTAAAGAACCCCCCACATTTACAATAATTAATCTGCCCATTAAGACAATAGAAGCTGACATTAATCCGTTTGTGATTAATTTCGATGTAAAAGCAAATTCTGAAAATAATCAAATTACAGATAAAAGTAATTTCGTTTCAACTGAATCCACTATAAAAATTAACATTCCTGATCCATCTAATGTTCCTCCTGCAGACCTATCAAACAGCTCAATTACAATATTAAATGCTGATATCCCTAACATTGTCGAAAGTAAAAGCTCTAATCAAGGAGTGACAGAAAAATTGTCTCTGCCCGATTCTACTATAAAATCAGTCCCTAGTGGTTCATTTTTACCAGATGACTTAAGTACAAATAACCCAATTACTGATAAAGTCATTCAAGATTTAACTTTATCAACTCTTGTCAATTCCCTCAATACCAACTCTCCCAGCACTGACAACTCCATTCAAACCACCACAACCAAAATTGAGTTAGTACCGAAATCATTACTTAACGTACCGATTGTTGATAAAATTGAAGATGTTGTAAGTGGTTCCCTGAATTTACCTACAATCGTAGATACGAGCACAACTCCATCTGATTCCATCATCACGTCTAATGCAAATAGTACAGCTCAAGCTACGGTATTAGGTATGCCTTCTAGTACTCCAAACAATTTAGCGTCAGTAACCAATCAATTAACAAATAGTTTGCTTGGCGATTCACAGAATGTCAATAACAATGTAAACTCACCTAATCCATCTGAAATTACTGAAGTTAGTACTGATCAAAGCACCCCTGCAAATGATTTGACTTCACCCAATGTTGTATCTACATCGGATGGAGGCAGTCAGTTTGTTAGTGAACCTACCCTTGGGAGTACTGAAGGTCCTTCTATTCCCGCCATTGCATTAGTACCCAAATCTTTTAAGAGTAGTGGTTTAATAGACAATGCGGACGATTTTATTGAAGGAGATTATGATTCTAATAATGCTCCACATACCAATAGCCAAAATGAAATAAGCACTCAGCAGCCTAAAACTCACTCAAACTATGGCCAAATTGATAAACCTAAAATTGGGTTGGTACAAAAGTCACTTGTCGGAAATTTTGATAATCTAATTTATGTTGGAAGTTCCACTGAGCAACCCAAAGTTAGTAGTGAAGTAATTACATCTACTCCAATTGGTACAGTAACTAGCCAAACTTCATTGTTAACAGATGACAGTGGTAGTCTTAATACCGATCAATCCAGTACACCCAATATTGAATTGTTGCCAAAATCTTTTTCTATCATAAGCAATGCAGCTGCACTCGCTGATACAATTGGAGATACTTTGAAACATCCAACAAACGTACTTACTAGTGGGCAACCTACAATTGTTGATAATATAGTGCCCGAGAGCTTTAGAACAAGTATCCCAGATGCGACCTCAAATACTTTAATAAGCAGCCCTGATGGACTCAGTTTTGTTCAATCCAGTACACCCAGCACAGAATCAGGCAAAAAATCGTCTGATACTATGTCAATTACACCTGACCATAACAATCAGCCCATTTCGACTGTTCTTAGTTATATAGAATCGAGCACAGACAAAATAATTGAATTGCCAAGCACAGATTCGGCACCTAAATTAGAATCACCTTCAAATTCTGCCTCTGCTAACAAACAAATTCCTGCTGAAAGTCAAACTATTACTGAATTTTCATATTCCCAAATAACTGGCAAACCTTCTGAAGCAGGTCTTGAACTTTCCTCAACTTTCAATCCCAACTTTGCCATTACTCCCGAAAATTCAGTAGTCAGTAATAGTAGGTCTGATAATTCAGTTTCGCCTTCTATATTACAAATTCCACTCAACTCAACTACCATGCCTACTGTTTCATTTAGTTCACCATCACATGATCACAGAAAATCAGACATACTGGGTAGATCTGTCGACATTGATGCTGTTGCACAAGGTAAGAAGTATCACATATATATTAATTTTAAACTTTCAGTACTTGACTAATACACATTGCCAGCACTAAATTCAAAGTGGCAATGTCCCATATTTAATTTACCAAACGAGAACGACAACACAGCCATTCAAGAGTGCCTTAGCGATGAGGATTGTGCCAAGTTTGGAAAGAAGTGTTGCTCATACGTGAAGAACGTGCTTCCAAAAAGATACTGTACTCCCCAATATTTAGGTACAGTATAAAATTTTGTTTTATAAAAATCATAAAAATGTTGAACTGTATTACTTTCAGGCTTTGAAGGCTACATTTTAGGTGGAAACGCATATAAAACCTCGTCAAAGAACGATCTAAATCTTGGCAAGTGGTATAACAGTAATAATACTGGCCTACATTATAGTTAATACTATCATTTTTGTTTTATTGTTCTATAACTATATTTGATTACAGATAAACTAAATGAAATTTCAATCAATCAAACACTTGGAATTTTAACTCAAGGTAGTTTATATACACACGACACACGTTTTGGTAGTAATATCAATTAAATTCAATTTTAGGAAATGCAGCAATCAGTTTAGCACTTCTTAACAAAGTACTCACCACATATGTAAATAAGCAACTTAGCAGTTCAAGTAAGACTATTCCAGTCACGAATTAATCACCCTCTTCGTAATGCTTAATTTTTATAGGTGTAACTGAAGCTGACAAAGAAACATACAACAACATTTTGAAAGCACCTTTTGACTCCACACTAAAGGCAGCTTTAGCAAGACCCAATGAGAATCTAGCTGGTAAATTACTACCTAGATCAAATTTAGCAGCTTTTACAACAGACGAATCACCCTCAGAAGATTATCACAATCATGAATTACACCATATTAATTGCCCAATGTTTAACGTAAGAGTGTTTAGTTGGTATAGGAAAACTTGTGTTCATGATTCGGAATGTCCGAAAAGAGAACTTTGTTGTTCACCAATTAGAGATACTCATTGGTATGATTACTGCTCTCCACCTGCTCGAGGAGATGGTAAAGCCATCCATACACTTGGTATATTGTAGAACTAAGGCAAATCTATTACCAGGTATTCTGACAAATCTTTTTGGAGATAATGATTATGCATACAATCATATGGCTCCAAGAAGAACTAGGACTAGTGCTAATACTGCTGTTGTCTATAATGACAACATTATTCAAATTGGTGATATCAATATCACCGTGGATGAACTCCAGAGAAGGATTTCACATAATATTAAAATTTTAATGACCAACCAATATAGTGATGAGTTACTCATAAAATCTACAACTCTTGCTGAAATTCTGGCGAATGTTCTTCAAAGGCACATGAAAAGTAATTTTAAGTTAATTTCAATGAGCAGCTTGCACAATTTTGTCTTCATATAATGAAATGTTTCAATGCAATTTTTATCCATCTGAAACCAGTTTATAATCCTTGATTAAATAATGGAAAAAAATTGCATTATATACTTATTCATTCATTTCAGACTAAGTTGTACAAAACTGTCCAATATACCCAATGAAAATTGGGTAAATGGAATTATCAATTTTTAGTGGCCTTTTGTGCATTTTTGAAACGCTCTGGCCGCTTTTAAACGTGAAATTACTTTTCATAATCACCGAGCAGGTGGAGGTCACTACCACAAACTGTTACATTAAGTTACTGGGCAATTGATAGTTTTGAATGTCGCTTTGCGTAATTTCTATAGCAATTCCATTTATCCAGTTGGCAAGGACTCTGCATACTAATAAAATGGTGCATAAGTAGGCACTGAAAGAAAAAAATCTTTTTTCTAACAAGCTAACAAACTATTACATTATTGTGTTTGTTCAAATTGTCATTTTTTATAATTGTGATCATCCTTATAGCAAAATGTATAAACATTATCTTTTTTCTTGACTTTCTAGGAAATGACACCTTTCTGCAACAAAAATCGTACACTCAACCATATGCCGGTTCAGACTCTGCTTCATATGGCGATTTCAGCGATGAGAGTTACGAAGACATTTCACTTGAAACCTATGTAGATTTTCCCGTTGATGGAGATGCTCATGATAGCCCTCACAAAAAACATCCACGAAAATCAACGCAGAAAATAAACACACGGAAAAACAAAAAAGATAAACATCATCATGACGGCAACGAAGGAAGCGATGAAGGTGCTTCTCAAGATGTTGAAATACAGTCTTCAGAAAAGGACAATAAACATCACCCCCACCCTGAGAAAACAGGTCATCACCCCAAACATGAAAAAGGTAAGCATGGACATCAGGCAGAAAAGACTGCTGAGGAAACCGCCAATCAAGACGGTACAAAGAAAACACCAGCAGCTCATGAAGCAAAAAAAGATAAGAAGCACGCACATGGAAGTAACAATACAATAGCACAAGGTAACAGTTAATGTACCAAAAGTCGGCATTCTGATGTAAATGTTGCCTTTTTTCAGATGACCCAAGCCTAATATGTCCAATTGTCTTATTATCATCTAACCAAGTGAAAAAAATTAAAAGGTGCCAAGCTAATGCTGAATGTCCAAAGAAAAAGAAGTGTTGTCCATACGTAACTGAGGAAGATGAACTGATTAGTTATTGTGCAGTGCCTGTACCATTGGAAGCAGCTAAACGACGTGAGTTTTCTCTTACAATATTTAAAAAAATATTTAAAACTATATATAACTATATTAGAAAACGCAATTTTGGCTCAATACCTAAAAAGCGTAGAAAGAAAGAAGCGAGAAGCTCAGTATACTGAAGGTATGTTGTGAAATATATAAGAATTGAATTCATAAATCCATTAATCCGTAGATTATCCGGAAAATTATGATGACAGCGAACATGCCAATAAACCTGCTCAAGAAATAAGTGTGGACTACGACGGAACTAATAGCCACATTAAAAGTTCGCAAGACGCCAAACGAGAATCTGCTGCAGGTGGTGGAGTACATTCTCAACGACGACCTAGGCCAAGACCGAACCCCCCATTGGATGATACTCCCGGAAGTAAAAGTTTAACAATCCGCAATAAAACTCGAAAACATACGACCAAGTTCACTCAAGATGTTGATGAGACGAAGTCATCATACACTTCTCATCAAGGCAATGAACATCAGACAGTTAATGTACCTCTTCCGAATGCGGAACCAGCCAGCTCACCAGTCATCAATCAAGATTCTTCCCATAAGCAGCCAGTTTTTATTTCTATCAATAATATCAACAATCAGGGAGGAGGTGATGCTGCTGGCTGTCAAACAGGAAATTGTCCTAATGCTAATTCAGATCAGCAAAGAAAACAGAAAGATGAACAAAAGAAGCAAAGACTTGAGTATGTTGATGAAGAAGACGAAGCTGAATTCTCACGATTAGAAGGAAGAAGTTTCAAAATTGGCGACCAAACAGGTGATAATGCAAAGAGTGGAGGAGCAAGCCAAAAAGCCGCTATAGTAGTTAAAAATGAAGATAGTAAATTAAGTAGTTCTGTGACACTTACAAGTAAAAGATAATGTCAATGGTCACATGCTTAAACCAGTCAAATTAAACGTTGCTTACTTTCAGATTCAAAACCGGCCCAGACGACTGAATCAGAAAGTTCAAGAACAAAACGGGCAGCAAAACCACCGGTTATCAATCAGGATAATTCCCATAAACAACCTGTATTCGTATCAATCAATAATGCCAACAATGCTGATGGTGGCTGTAAAACAGGAAATTGTCCCAATGCTAATCCAGCTCAGGTTAATAAAAAGAAGGTGAAAAAGGCAAAGGAAATTGAATACATAGAAGAAGAAACCGAATACACGAAATTAGAAGAAAAAAGTTTTAAGAATGCCAAAAACGCTGGTGATGATGGCAAGATTGGAGGAGTAGGCCAAAAAGGTGAGACAGTACCTTATAATTGATAAAAATAAATTAAGGCGCTTTGCGGCCACTGACAAAAAAGGATAATGTAAACTGTCACAAGCTTAAATCAGTGAAATTAAATATTGCTAATTTCAGATTCAAAACCGGCCCAAACTTCTGAACCAGAAGGTTCAAGAACAAAACGGGCAGCCAAAACACCAGTTATAAATCAAGATAATTCCCACAAACAACCCGTATTCGTATCCATTAATAATATTAACAATGCTGCTGGTGGCTGTAAAACAGGAAATTGTCCCAATGCCAATCCAGCTCAGCCTAATAAACAGAAGGTGAAAAAGAAAAAGGAAGTTGAATACATAGAACAAGAAGAAGAAACTGAATACACGAAGCTAGAAAAATCAAGAACAAAACGCGGAGCTAAAGCACCAATTATCAATCAAGATAACTCCCATAAACAGCCCGTTTTTATATCTATTAATAATGCCAACAATGCTGATGGTGGCTGTAAAACGGGAAATTGTCCCAATTCCAGTCCAGCTCAGCCTAATGAACAGGAGGAGAAACAGGAAGCGGCAGTTGATTACATAGAAGAAGAAACTGAAATCACCCAATTAGAAGAAAAAAGAGAAAGTTCAAGAAGAAAACGCGGAGCCAAAGCACCAACTATAAATCAAGATAATTCCCACAAACAGCCCGTTTTTATATCTATTAATAATGCCAACAATGCTGATGGCGGCTGTAAAACAGGGAATTGTCCCAATGCCAGCCCAGCTCAGCCTAATGAACAAAAGGAAGAGGAAGTAGAAGACACAGAAGAAGAAGGATCTGAAGCCACACATTTAGAAAGTTCAAGAAAAAAACGCGGAGCTAAAGCACCAATTATCAATCAAGATAATTCCCATAAACAACCTGTATTCGTGTCCATTAATAATGTAAACAATGCTGCAGGTGGCTGCAAAACAGGAAATTGCCCCAATGCCAGTCCAGTTCAGCCTAAAAAACAGAAGGAGAAAAAGAAAGAAAAAGTAGAACACGTGGAAGAAGAGGATGATGAAACTGAAGAGACACAGTTAGAAGAATTAAGTTCCCAAAATGCCACAAAGCCAGGTGGTGATGATAAGATTGGAGTAGAAGGTCAAAAAGGTGAGCCAACAGTTAAACATTGATGATAGTAAATTAAGCGACTTTGTGCCATTAACAAGTAAAGAACAGTGTAAATTGTCATATACTTAAATATATAGGATTAAACATCTTGCTATTGAATTAAAATATATGAAAACAAGCAAATGAAATAAAATATTGCTATTTCCAGATTCCAAACCGGCTGAGACAACTAAACCAGAAAGTTCAAGAAAAAAACGGGCAGCTAAAACACCAATTATCAATCAAGATAATTCCCATAAACAACCGGTATTCGTGTCCATTAATAATGTAAACAATGCTGCAGGTGGCTGCAAAACAGGAAATTGTCCCAATGCCAGTCCAGTTCAGCCTAAAAAACAGAAGGAGAAAAAGAAAGACAAAGTAGAACACGTAGAAGAAGATGATGATGAAACTGAAGAGACACAGTTAGAAGAATCAAGTTCCCAAAATACCACGAAGGCAACTGATGATGACAAGACTGGAGAAGAAGATCAAAAAGGTGAGCCAGGATTTAAAAGTTTATGATAGGAAATTAAACGGCTTTGTGCCATTACCAATTAAAGAATAATGTAATTTGTCATATGCTTAAACCAGTCAAATTAAATTTTGCTTAATGTTAGATTCAAAACTGGCCCAGACGACTGAGGCAGAAAGTTCAAGAAAAAAGCGAGCAGCCAAACCACCAGTTATCAATCAAGATAATTCCCACAAACAGCCCGTTTTTATATCTATTAATAATGCCAACAATGCTAGAGGTGGCTGTCAAACAGGAAATTGTCCCAATGCCAATCCAGCTCAGCTTAATAAACATAAGGTGAAAAAGGCAAAGGAAGTTGGATACATAGAAGAAGAAGAAGAAACTGAATACACTCGATTAGAAGGAAAAAGTTTCAAAATTGCCGATCAAGCAGGTGATGATAAGAATGAGGGAGTAAGTCAAAAAGCTCAGATAGCAGTTAAGATTGAAGACAATAAATTAAGCGGCTCTGTGACACTTAGTACAAGTAAAGGCAATGTAAATTTATTACCAAAATTAGTTACTTAAATATTGTACAATTTCAGATTCTAAGTCGCCTCAGATGACTGTATCGGATAGTTCACGAAAGAAACGGGCAGCCCGAGCACCGGTTATCAATGAAGATAATTCCCATAAACAGCCCGTTTTTATATCTATTAATAATGCCAACAATGCTAATGGTGGCTGCCAAACAGGAAATTGTCCTAATGCCAATTCAGGCCAGCAAGGGAAACAGAACAAAGCTGGTGATGAAGATGATGACGACGATGAAACCCCACAATTAGAAGGAAAAAGTTTCAAAATGGTCACCAAACAAGGAGGCGATGCCAAAGCAGGTAAAAAAAGCTGATATACCAGTTAAAGTTTAGAAAGGTAAACACTGGTATTACGCTGTCAAGTTAATTTTAATTATATAATTTTAGTTTTATTAAAACAGGTAAACATTCTACATTTTCAGATTCACAAGTAACTCAGATAACGTCAACAGGAAATTTAAGAAAAAAAAGGGAAGCCGGTAAATAAAACAATGCATCCATACTAGCATGAGTTTGTGAAACAATTGAGTCCCCTCTTTCAGGCGATAGTTCTTCACATTTAATGGCTGGTGAAGCTGCCGGTGCTATAGGATATGAAGAAACTTATAGTCACAGTAAAGCCACAATAGAATCTGTCAAGACTAAGAAAGCTTTTATAGCTGGAGGAAGAACTTCAGGAATTGCCTTATCAGAGCAACAGCAGGGCTCAGATCACAACCCATCTGCTGATGAAAAAACAGGTTCACATCAGAAATATACAGAACCACTTGATGATGGCTCTGACTATGATGATGACGATGGTCATGCAAAAGGAAAGGGGGCAAAAAAACGAATTTCCAAAGCCGATGCAAGTGAAAGAAAAAGTGCTTCTGTTGAAAAGGAGCAAGAACAAAGTCAGGACCAGACTAGAAGAAATACGCGAAAGGGTGCAGGAAGCAAAAAATCAGGCCCATCTGCTCCTATAATTAATAAAGACAGTTCTCATAAACAGCCCGTTTTCATCTCAATTAATAATGAAAACAATGCTGGCAGTGGATGTCCAGGCGGTTGTCCTGGAAAACTTGAAAATAGAGTTTACAAAACTGGTAATTCATTTATTTATAATACAAAACTGGTTTATATTTTGTTTTTGATGCAAAACATTTCTATTTTGTCATAGGTACTTCTCCAGCACCTGCAGTTCGAAAAAGACGTGCTGCACCTAAGGGTAAATTCGCTTCTATTTTCTTGTAATTGTTCAATAACTTTTTTGACAATAATCTCTTTTTTGTTTCTAGATGCTGACGACGATGCAGATGATATAGCATTAGCTTATGCAAAATCTGAAGGTGCAGTGGCGTATCAACAATCTTATAGTCGCAATAAAGCAACAAAAGAATCAGTCAATTCCAAAAAAACTGTCATAGGAGGAGGATCAGAGGAGGCAGCAATAGCAAACAGTCCGAGTGGCCACTCTGCAGGAGAAGAAAGTGAAGCTGATGTTGCTGCAGCTGAATCGCACGGAGTGGTAGCTTATCAACAGTCGTATGGTCATGACAAATCTGTACAAGAATCAGAAAGCGGTAAGAAAACAATTATAGGTGGAGGAGTAGAGGAAAGTGCAGCACAATCCCAGAATCAAGATGGTGATGCCAACAATGGATCTAGTGTTTTAGCAGCTCATTCAAAAGCTTCTGTAGCTTACCAACAATCTTATGGTAGCAGCAAGGCAATGAAAGAATCAGAACGCGCTAAGGAAACGTTTATAAGTGGAGGAACTGAAGGTGCAGCAATAGCTCAGAATAAAGATGATGCAGGGGAAAATGATGGAGGTGATGCTACTGCGGCTCAAACAAAAAGTGGTGCAGCTTACCAGCAATCTTATGCTCACAGCAAATCTACGAAACAATCAGAACACGGTAAGGAAACGTTTGTAACTAAAGGGGCAGAATCTGGATCGTTAGCTCATAATCGAGATGACGCAAAGGAAAGTGTTGAAACTGATGGTGCAGCAGTTAAATCTAAAAGTGCTGCGGAAGTTGAAGGACATAGTGCACAAGGTGATGCCACAGATAAGGCACAAGCTAGTGCAGCAGTTAAGTCCCAAGGTAGTGCGGCAGCAAAGGCACAAGGTGGGGCAGCAGGTCAATCACGAAGTGATGCTGAAAGTCAGGCACAAGTCCATGCGGCGGCTAAGGCACAGGCTGGTGCAGAAGCTAAAGCTCAGGCTGGTGCAGAAGCTAAAGCTCAGGCTGGTGCAGAAGCTAATGCACAGGCTGGTGCAGAAGCTAAAGCTCAGGCTGGTGCAGAAGCTAAAGCTCAGGCTGGTGCAGAAGCTAATGCACAGGCTGGTGCAGAAGCTAAGGCACAGGCTGGTGCAGAAGCTAAGGCACAGGCTGGTGCGGAAGCTAAGACACAGGCTGATTCAGCGGCCAAAGCACAGGGTAGTGCAGCAGCTCAAGCACAAGGTGATGCAGCATCTAAGGCACAGGCTGGTGCAGAAGCTAAGGCACAGGCTGGTGCAGAAGCTAAGGCACAAGGTGGTTCAGTTTCCAAAAAACCAACAGGTCATTCCAAAGTCACAAAAGAAACAGCAGTTTCTGATGCAAACAAAAACAAAATTAGTACCAGCAGTCAGGTACCAGAACATACAGCAAATAAACAAGAAGAGAGTAGTGAAGATGATGATGATGTTGCTGAAAGTAATGCACAAGCTACAGGTAATCAACAATCTTCTGGGCGAAGTAAAGCATCTAGTGAGTCGGCGAGTGCAAAGAAGAGTGTAAAATCAGGTGGAGGAGGCTCAGCCGCATCTCAGAATGATAAGCAAAAATCCAGAGTAGGCCCTTCGGGTTACAGTCATTCTGCCTCCAAAGTAAGTCGTACTCAACAATCATCGCATCATTCTGAATCTTCGCTCGATAATGTTGCGAATGAAGAGGACCAAAAGCAAGCGTCTCGTGAATACAATGAAGGTCAAGACCGTGGTCTTGGACACGCAATCCTTGTGAGAAATAAAACTAGAAAACGTATCAAGATGGCAAAGGATGTAGACGACAGAAGATCAAATTATCACTCAGATAAGCATCACGGACGACGAGGAAAAGAATACGACAGCGATGAAGATGAAAAAGGATCACATGGAAAGTCCCATCAACCTGCACGATCAGCTCCTATTATAAATCAAGACAACTCACATAAACAACCGGTTTTTATTTCAATTAATAACAATAACAATGCAGCCCCACAATCAGGTGGTGGATGCCGTGAATGTGCAACAAGAAAAGATCACCAAAAACGAGCAGAACAAAAGAAACAACGCTTAGATTATATAGATGTAGAAGAAGAAGCTGAGTTTTCGAGATTAGATGGAAGAGCTTTTAAACAAGCTGATGAACAGGCAAAAAGTAGTTCAACATCACTTCCAAATCAGG
Organism: Pachymerium ferrugineum; assembly: GCA_034686365.1. Taxonomy (NCBI): domain Eukaryota; kingdom Metazoa; phylum Arthropoda; class Chilopoda; order Geophilomorpha; family Geophilidae; genus Pachymerium; species Pachymerium ferrugineum. Next base: position 7,351 of record JAQGAS010001232.1, on the reverse strand, counting down.
ATACCCGTAAGTACTCACAATATTTTCAATTTATAAATGTTTAGAGGAGGGTTCAGTGTGATGTAAACACCTGTGTAAAAGAATATTGGGGAAAAAATATTTTCCTCTATTAGAATGTGATGTGTAAGGCCATCACATATTTTAAATTTTTTCCACCTACAAATGCAATAACGTTATGAGTTTGGTAACCTGTTCTGTAGATCTATACAGAATAACTTGTTGGGTATTTTTATGAATCCAAATTTTTGACTTAAGGTTTCATTAAAAAATGACTTGAGTACGTTTATGAATGCCACCCCAGAACTCTGCAGTGAAATAAGGTGATAGAAATGCATTTTATAAAAAATATTTAAAAAAAAAAACGCTATATGTACTGACTTAATTTATATGGTTCGTTATATTAAGTTCAAAAAATATTGTTTGTCTGTACGGAAATTTAACTTGTTTATATCTTAGTACATTGCCTTTCTTCTGGTGTTTTGACAAGATTAAAATCTCAATTAATCCGGTTGCCGTTTAGCGCAAACAAGTTCAAACTGATCTCAAAATTACTTGAATTTTGATTTTGATTTCTTAATATAGGGTAGTAATATCAACTTTTTCATTTTCTTTCCAGCTACTAAAAATGCAGCCAGTACTGCAAACCCTATTTGACAGGCTACTCCAGTCTGAGTTGATATAAACATATTGTAGAATTAAAAGGAATTTTAAAAATTGTAATATCTTATTGTCAAAATAATAATTTAAAAAAGGTAAAATAAATGGTTACAGTTTTTCAAATGAGGAAATCGTAATTTAAATTCCTGAGCGAAATAAAAATTAAAAAATTCACTTCCTTATACATTAATTTGTTTAATCCACTTATGATTTCATCAGAGGAAATAAATTTGTAAAATTTCTCAGTATATCCTTTTTTGAGATAACCAACTAAAAATTTCAGATTAATTTCATCTTGTAGGAGAAAGTCTTTCATTTTTTTATGCTTAGTTTACTGTTTGGTTTCTTTTTCATATACAGGGAAAATATTTTGTAAAAAATTTTAAGACCAAAACAACTAAATTAAGTAACAAGATGAGGAATGCACATAACACAAAAAGGGACTTTCAAAAAAGTCACTTTTTAAAGCAAGGAGCAAAGAAGAATTCTCCCCTCATACCAGGAAGTGAAAAACTCGACCATTGACACATGACCTGGTTAACTAGATTAGGCAAAAACATGAAAATTTTTATGAAAATCTTTCAGGTTTGGCACTGGAATGATTGGAAAATATTTACCTCAAGTAACTTTACCAATCAAAAATTTCCTCGAGCATAAAACTAAATGAATAAACTTGATTGAGGAAATGAATTGGGGTCATTTGAAAGCGAAAGAGACAGAAGAAACTTGCATCTGGGCAACGAGGTCGAGGAAGGTTTAAGTTCTTTGATTTCACCACTTGGGGCGCTCTTAGAAATATATATATATAACAGAGCAAAATTCACCAACAAACATTTTAGTGGTCACTACCAAATGTCCAATATGAATTTCCAACGGGTTGCCATTGTACTCGGAATGGTCGTTGTACTGACAAATGCTGCACGCCAAAACAAGGAGGCACTTGTTCTTAGTCGTCAAGAAGAAGAACCAGCTGGTTTTTTTAACTCCATAATGCAGCCTGCTATTAATTTGATTCAAGCTACCACACGCCAAGTTTTGAAACAATTCAGATCAACTCTCAGTTCTGTGGATACCCACGTCGGAGCCGTCCGAGAAACTGTAGGTCAAATTGCTGGAAATATTGGAAAGAATGCGTTAGGTGACGTCATCGACAATATGAGACTTTTTCGTGGACGAGTAAGTACTCTTTTAAATTTTAATTTTTTGAAACTGTTCTTCTCTGACAATATTTTGTCATTTTATGGTGAATTTTGTTAGGTTACACGCCTTTTAAATGTAGTGAAAGGAGCTCAAAAATCGGTTCAAGGCATTATGGACAACAGTGAAGTCAACAGTGTTTTCAGAGCATCTCTTCTACCGTTATCCATGGGGCTAGCCACTTTGGAAGGACAAGTTGGAGGATTAAATGTGGTTGTTAATGCGGGTACAAGCAATCTTGAAGAGTCAACACCAACAGCCTTAGATGTGGATTAAACGACTAATTTAATGTATATAATTTTGAATAACTATCGTAAATAGTCAATTTTCATGAAATATTTACTCAATGTCATTTATCATCCATTGATTAAACCTTATATAATTTTCAGTACATTATGCAATTTCACAGTTATTATTTCCTCATACGTGATGTTACATTTATATTTCTTCTTCTAAGCCAATAAAAATTTATTTTATGGTTCAAACGTGTAATAAAATAAGATAAAGTAATGGGGGATGGAATGACAAAAAACTGGGTAAACGACCTAGATTTAACGACGGCAAAGACACACCTATCGTAGTCATAAGATCCATGAGGAAAGTCTAAAACTCTAATTATTGAAAAAAAGAAAAATAAAAACAACCACCAACGCATGAATGCCAAATGACATCTGCTCGTCCCATTTATTACAACAGTAATGTAATGACTTCCCTGGCAGAGCTGAGTTTCAAACGGACTTTTTTTGATTCTCATTAGACTACAAGCAGATTTATGTAAGAATTACAACTTAACTTTAAATTTGTTTATGAGAAAACTCTTCTTAAGCTTTCATTCATAGAACTTCTTTTGTGAAATAACTTTTCTGTTCTGTATTATTTACAACTAGAACTTATATCTAATGTACATTTTTTATTGTAGATATTTTACGTACGGAACATGAAAAATACGTGGAAAATTTCAATTTTTGTCTTGTTACTATTTTTTTTCCCTTTATGGAATCAAGCGGATGCTACGGATAGGTTCCCGCTAATTAATGTCAATGAAGATATAGTCAATTCGATCCAGGATCCTATCGTTGGAGGATTAGTCAAAATTAAAACGCTTGTTGAAAATTTGGCCAAAAAAGTACCACTTCTTGGCAAAATCTTTTACCCATTAACAGATGTAGCGGGAGATACTGCCTTAAAGACAGAAAATATTATTGGTGACACGGCACTTGCACTAGGTATTATTGTATTTCGAATAATGTTAAACTTGTATATCACATTTATACATATTATACCGCATCCTCTCCGCTTTAATTTTTTGAATGTCATTGCTCATCTAATGACATCATTAGATAATCAATTAGCACTACCCGGCCAATGAAAATTGTTTGCTTTAAATAAAATTTATGATGAAACATCACATGGATTCTTTAATCTTTTTCAAGATTGAATTTTACACATATTTCCTGAATAGACATCTGGTTTTTTTTATTATTCTTCAGGTTTAATGGATCAATGCCAAAGTTTTTCTTTTCCTCATTTTACACAGCAAAAATCCGAGTAAACAATTTATATAACATACTACTATTACTCTGTTTTAACATTACCTTTAAATATTGCATTAAGCTACAAAACTAATGGCCTAACAAAAGCCTAAAATGTACAATTTTCCCGAGAAAATAAAAAAATTTTTAGCGCCTAGAATGTTTTCAACTTTCCCGATAATAGGCCTCCTAGATATTCGAATTTGAAGTTTTTTGAAAATGTTACTCTACAAAGTAAATACCAGTCAAACCAAATAAGTGCAATAAAAATTTATTGAAACTTGCAGAAAGTTACACCAAAGAGAGACAAAATAAATTTAAAACCATTTAATTCAATAAGATTTTAATTAACCCTCAAATGCTTTAAATTATACATTTTAACACAATCAAGTATTAATAATATTTCAAGGTTTGAATCTATTTCTTATTATTCATAACACCCTCAGCTGCTTTACTGGCGGTGTCTAAAGCACCTTCAAAATGCTCACCCAAGAAATCAAGGGTGTGCTCCAATTGCTTTTGAAGGGCTTCCATTTGAGGTTTAAAGTTTGGATTAGCCATTACATTTTTGGTGGCTGAAGTGACGAATGACAATGCATCTTGAAGTTTTGGTGCCAAATTGGTGGCATCAGAGATGGCAGATGTGACGGAATCAGCAGCGCGATTCAAAGTGCCAGCAATGTTGTCATCGTGAAGAAGGGGAGAAGAGCAGACAGAGTTGCGCAAGTCGCTGATGGGTCCAGCAAGAGTATTAACAACGTAATCCTTAGCCATTGTAGCAACTTCAGGGTGTTGAAGAAGGCTGAATATATCGGATGGAGAAATGGCAGATGAAGAGCCCAGTACGAGGAGAGCGACGAAGATAGTTAGCTTAGACATGGTAGAACCTTGATAAATAAGCGTTAAAATTTAGGTCGGGAACGCGAGTTTGTAAGAGATTATGCTTCACCTTAAATATGGTAGACAGTTGATGAAGTTCTTAACTCTGCAAGATGTTCCTAGGAATGAAAGACCACACACAAATTCGACTGCCTAAATACAATGCAGTGAGAATATAGATTTTCGTCATCAACAAGATAAAAATCAACCGAAACATCTGGTCAAATAAAAGAAAATATTGAGATCAGCGCCTATCAGATTCAGTCATCTTCGAGTGCGTTAAATTTACCGCGTACCTTTTGTAATTACGTCATAGAATTTGAAATTAAGTCCAACTATAACCATTGTTTATGGATTAATAGTTGGCACGATTGGATCAAAATTGCAATTCACCAAGGTTAAATTACTGATAAGGAACGCAACGTGGCACTTTCTCAACGGGTTTCCTCACAACAGACAACACCTGCGTTTAAAAAAAAAATATATGCAAAAAAATCAAATCCCTTTAAAAACCCTTTAAAATCCCTTTAAAATTAGGGTCAAAATATTAAATGGATAATTTAATAAAAATTTTTCATAGCAATTTTCTGTATTAAGTTTGAACGAAATAGGAATGCGAAATGATGACTCCTAATTTCTGTACTTCAAAAACTTAATCTTCCATCAATGATTCGTCATTAATCGCCCACCTCCCACATTTAAAATTTACTTCCAATTGTCAACCCACGCACATTAACAGATGGAAACAACAACAGGCAATATGTGCTGAGCATTTTCCTTCATTTTATTTCTTGCCAACTCAACCTCGAAGGTAAAAGTAAACTTCGATTTTCTCATAACAAAAAATAAATGAATAATATTTTTATTTTTTTAAGATGGCGTCGAAAGTTCTTATCATCTGTCTGCTTACTCTTTACGTCATTAACGCCGTTAATAGCGAAGAAGACAGGCTTCAAGCGTATACACTTCTTCAAGAAAACATCCAGAAATTTCTAGATAATGAATGGGCTTCGCTGACTAATAGCGTACGTAGCAGCCCACAACTAAGTCAAGAAACATCATTAATGGAAGCTTTTAATGTAATGCTATCTCCAATGTTGGTCCCGGCTAATGGAAAGCGAGAACATGCTGAAGCAATGAGCGCATTTTGTTATAATTATTTTCAAGCAGGTATGGATATGACTAAAGATCACATTAAAAAAGACGTGTACTTGTCTGGTGACACGTCGTTCATAAACCAACTGACTGAAGCAACAGACAGAATGAAGCAACTGCAGGGACAATGCATATCAACTTTAGGCTCCAGCTTATTTGGTGGAATCGTACATTATGTCTCGGATTTGTTTAAAGGGATTATTCACTTTTAATTTACTTTTTAAAACTTCCCTCAATCTAAATCTGCACTGTAACTGGTGAGTGGTTTTTAAGTATCACAATTACAAAATTGTTAATTGGATCTTAATTTTCGTGTAATTTTCTATAATTTTTTCTTTATGTAAAAGCAGCAGTTGCAGACAGAATAAAAAAAAAATCAAAAATTAAATTAAGACACTTATTTATTTTGTTTAAAAAACTGTCTAGCTAAATAAGCGCACTTTACAACTGTAAACACATGTCTTTTGTGTTATAAGATAAAAATCTACAAAACAAAACAACGATCCAGCTGAAAAAATGGATTGTGCAAGCTATGAAAGTGAAAAGTTATCCTCAAAATAGCCTACAGATATTGCACTTAAACAGAGTAAATGGCACGTGACAACTAAAGGGTTTGTACAAAACATCGCAACATTCAGGATAAATAACCATCTGTTTTATTGAGTCACCGAGGTCGTTTTATTATGTTGATTTGAAATGATCTAAAATATGTCATGGTTTTTGTCACTTTCATACCAATATTCACGCATTTCAGTATTGTCCTACATAGTATTAGAGATTATTAGAGGACATAACAAATTTTATATATTACTACAATGGAAAAATAGAATTGAATTTTTTGCTATTTATAGACATTTTTTTTGCCGTGAAACTGATTGATGAGAGAAATTGCTCTAACCATTAGTAAAAAGAAAATAAACGTCATTCTAGATTTTTTAAATATTCCAAACGGATAGTAACTAAAAAACAGAAAATTTTACCAAGTTGGTAATTAAGACCCCTCCTATTCCCCCTCCTAAAATAAGCATGAGGAACAGACGATGACGAGAATATTCCGACTAATATGTACTGAATCATAACAATGAATGTACTCTCATGAGTAATCTAATTTTGATAAATTGTTATTGGCTGTCGGAAAAATATATTATACAGGCTTTCCTACATTTATCTAACAGTATCTCATTACGTACCATACATTAGCCGTCGAGGTGACACCAACAAAACTTCATTTTCAGAAATATTACTAGAATAAGCAAGATGAAGGTAAACGCGTTCAAGTTACTTCTTTTCTTCACTGTCATAGGAATAGTTAGTCCCCTCATAATGTCAAGAAACGCAAGAAGAGAAGGGTCATCGAATTTTAAAATATCTTCGCACAAGTATTTGGAACGATTAACAAGAGCCCAAGACAAAGATCAAATTCCTTCTGACACCTTAAACCAACTTTTGGAGACTATTACTAAACGTTTGGGTCCCACCATTTACACTTTGGTCAAACGAATACTAGATTTGAACGACGATAGACTGACAAAATTTGTCGAGTATGTTAACGACTATGGTTCGCATGCAGCAAAAGTAGCATTGACTGCTATCGAAGAATTTGGAGGGCAAAATGATAACGAGAGCTTTAAAGTGGCCGTCGGGTTACTTCGAGATTTTGTGAACCAATTTGACGAGCTTCACTCGAAAATTCGTCATGATATAAATAGTCAGAAGAAAGGTAAAGGAAAGCGAGGAATTGGTTTGTTGGAGCGTAAATCAGGTGATATTGGGACATCATCAACTTTTACTGTTAGTACCACTACATCCACAGTGACTACAACACAAGGGCATACCGGAACAACTTACCCACCTAAAAGAGGGTGAAGATAAGTTGACTACAAATCATTGTAATTTGTTTGGATTTTTAAATAGTTTGATTTGTTTGCTTT